>BJKM01000153.1:600000-862500 GCA_015082035.1 Chaenogobius annularis
GGTTTTCACAAAGCCGCCCTGTTTCCTGAGCCAGCCACACCTGACCACACTGGCCCGGGTCAGTCTTTCTGTGCAGGATTGTCCTGTGCCGGGGTGGGGGCCGCCTGGGGGCACACACTGTTCATCCATTATCACGTCTGGACTTGATCTGGAATTAAACAGGAAATTGTTAATATTTGTCTAATTAGAAACTGCAATATTCAGTAATAAAGTGTAAAAATGCTATAACATTATTTATCTCTTAAATTAAAACTAAAAAGTTATAAATAATGACTCAACTTTGTTTTAAGATAAGATAACCTTTATTTGTCCCACAATGGGGAAATTACATTAGGTGTAGAAGTATAATAATAATAATAATAATGAAAACAGATTATTTAAAAATAACTTCAACAAATCACACACTCTTATTTACAGCTGTTATATGAGCAGAAAAATATATAACATTTAATATGGGGAGGTGTAAATATTGGTGCTGCTGATTCTTATAGAAACAGCTCATTGTGCACAGTTTTACACAGATAAATTCTGACTTCTAACAGTTTCCCTGCAAGATTACTGTGACATGCAGCAGGTCAGCAGCAGGACCGCAACCTCAAACACAGAGCTGCTGCACAATATATCGCAATCGAATTGAAAGGAAGTTGCCGCAGTTATCAAATTGCAACAAAAAAAAAAAAGTATTTAAACATATATAATAAAATGTGCATAGACATTTTTGGTTGAGCCTGTATTTTAGACCTCTACAAATATGTTCTGAAATTCATGGGATTCATCAATCTCAAATGTTATTGCAATGGCAAATCTAATCACGATACATTTTAGAAAAATCCCAATTTGTTTGGGTTTTTTACCCCCAAAATTAAGTAACTAAGTAACAAGAATATCCCTGTAAACCTGCTCAGTTTTCATTGGTCAATCATACATTTCTATCACACATCAGTTAACTCACAATAGATATAAAGGTACACTATCTAACTTTCGTCACCTGCTTTTATCCATGAAGATGCTATTGCTGTGTGTTGAATGTTACACACTATGACATTAAACTTTCATATATATTCAACTACATGTGTTTTGTTTATTTTTTGGGGTCGAGACAGTGTATGTTAATGAAGAATCAGAATCAGAAAGGGTTTATTGCCATAGGAACATAGGAACTTGTCTCGGCATTAAGGTGCAACATAAAATACTGATCAATAATAAAAACAACATATATGAAATCAAAAGGGCATGCATTAAGAGACCATTTAAAATGACTATAGTATACAATAAAAATAAAAATAGGCATTACTATGTACACGAGTTACAGTTAGATTTACAGTTGTAGTGCAGAAAGTGACAGTGCAGTGAGTGATGAATAGTTGCAGTTAAAGTGGCAGGTGTTTAAGATGTGTTCATGAGTCCAACGGCAGAGGGAAAGAAACTATTCTTGTGGCGGGAGGTTCTGGTCCGGATGGACCGTAGCCTCCTGCCTGAGGGGAGTGGTGTGGTTCAAATAGTCCATGTCCAGGGTGACAAGGGTCAGCTGTGATCCAACCTGCTCGTCCCAGAGTCCTGGAGACGTACAGGTCCTGCAGAGATGGAAGTCTGCAGCCGATCACCTTCTCAGCAGAACGCACAATGCGCTGTAGTCTCCGTTTGTCCCTGGCTGTGGCTCCAGCGTACCACACGGTGATGGAGGAGGTGAGGATGGACTCAATGATGGCTGTGTAAAACTGCACCATCATCTGCACAGGAAGTACATCCTCTGCTGGGCCTTCTTGATGAGGGAGCTGATGGTGGGCTCCCACTTGAGGGACTGGGTGATGATGGTGCCGAAGAAGCGGAAGGAGTCCAGGGTGGTGATGGGGGAGTCTGTCATGATGAGGGGGGGCTGTGACTTTTCCTGAAGTCCACGATCATCTCCACTGACTTCTGGGCGTTGGACTCCAGGTTGTTACCGCTGCACCAGGACACCAGCCGGTCCACCTCCCTCCTGTAGACAGACTCATCCCTATCCGAGATGAGCCCGATGAGGGTGAAGCCGTCCGCAAATCAGTTTTACGGAGTCATTGCTGGAGGTGCAGCAGTTTGTGTACAGGGAGAAGAGCAGAGGAGAAAGTACACAGCCCTGTGGAGCTCCTGTGCTGATAGTCCGAGTGTCTGAGACATTCTTCTCCAGCCGCACGCACTGCCGCCGATCCGTCAGGAAGTCAGTGATCCACCTGCAGGTGGAGTCGGGCACGTTGAGCTGGGAGAGCTTGTCCTGGAGCAGAGCAGGGAGGATGGTGTTGAACGCAGAGCTGAAGTCCACAAACAGGATCCTGGCATAGGTTCCCGGGGAGACCAGATGCTGCAGGATGTAGTGGAGTGCCAGGTTGATGGTGTCGTCTACAGACCTGTTGGCTCTGTAGACGAACTGCAGGGGGTCCAGCAGGGAGGAGGTGAAGAACTTGAGGAGGGGCAAGACCAGGCGTTCAAATTACTTTTCATGACTACAGACGTCAGTGCCACTGGCCTGTAGTCATTAAGTCCAGTGATCCGGGGCTTCTTGGGGACAGGGACAATGATGGACAACTTGAAGCAGGCTGGGCATGACTCCAGGGAGGTGTTAAAAATGTCTGTGAAGACAGGGGTCAGCTCTCCTACGCTGTGTCTTAATGTGGCGGGAGAAACACTGTCTGGTCCAGCAGCTTTTCGGGGGTTGGATTTCCGAAATAGCCTGTTTACATTCTGTTCCTGAACTGAGAGAGTGGTGGGGGAGGTGGGGGAGACCAGGGTTGGGTTGGCGAAGGTTGCCACCATGGGGGAGGGGGTGGTCACATCAAACCTGGAGTAGAAGGTGTTAAGTTGCTCAGCCAGTTTTCGATTGTCTGCAGCAGGGGGTTCAGGGGTTATGATTGGTGAGAAGCCGGAGCCCACACCACACGGAGGCGGGGTTGTTGTCAGAGAACTGCTGCTTCAGACACGTATTGTGCTGTGACCTAGCTGTCATCACCTCTTTGCTAAATCCATACTTCGCATCTTTGTAGCGCTCTCTGTCACCAGCCCTGCGCGCTGCCTCCTGTTGCTGCCTTAACTGCCTCAGTTTAGGTGTGAACCAGGGTACAAAACAACATGCACCGAAAAGCCAGGGCAGCCTTTTGATTTAAGATCAATTTAAGAACATACATATATGCTGTAAACACAGCATCCACAATCACAAACACACTCTCCATCATACACCAGCACACTAAATCAGAGCATAAACCTATGGAGACACAGGGAGAACATGCAAACTCCACACAGAAAGGGCCTGAGGTGAGAGCGCTAACCACTGCCTATTGCTCAAAAATATCCTCTTAGCAGGGTCGCCTCTCCACAGATCTGACCTGTAACTTGGCCGGATGGCGTCACCTGCTTGTCTCCATGGAGGTAGATATGCTATAGTGTGGAACATTCCAGACAAAACAACATCTCTGGAGACAGACAGATTACCTCTACCAGAAGACCTCTACACCTGTAAGTGAAGTTTACAAAGTACACTTCTCTTTACTCAGTTATGAGATTGCTGTTGCAGAGTATGAAGTACTGAGTCCAGATCAAGTCCACACAGCCCTAGGTCCAGATGAGGACCAGATGCGGCCTACAGCATTCCTCATCGTCACTGAGGGCTGCAACAATGCATAGACAGACAATAACAGTATTGTATCATAATCTTTCACAGGTTTTTGTCTATTTTATTCGTGTTGGACCACCTAAAGTGCCACTGCCGGGATGACGATAACTTTAGGGATGCACCGATACGGGTATCGACTTTGACATTTTCTGGTTTGTTTGGACTTATTTATGGGTTTCGGAGTGATGAAAAATTAGCACCACTGCCATAGCAATTAATAAGTCTATTATATCTGTTGTGGACCAAGGTCCTGTACCTGAGCCACTGTGGTTACACAAAGTGTCTATGGTTTCCCTGACGTGTGTTCCTGCTTAAAGATTTCCAAAATACTCAGTATTATGAATGACAATGTCCTATATTTGCCATCAATCCATGAAGACACATGTGACACCAGGTGCTTCTAATTAGCTCTTAAATAGTGAGCGTGTTCCATCCACACTACACTACAATGCCACATAGTGGTAGGGGGCGTATATGGCGGGTACACTATCTTAAAATGCACAAAAGTCCTTAAAATGTCATATGTAGCAATGTTTGAACTTCCTCTAAAATCTGCTTTATAGTTACAGTTACAACATATTTGGACCAGTGCTGTCATGCTTTATAGAAATAAATTCTTTGAGTTTTAGAACGTATACATTATATATATATAAGATTTAAATACGAAACAAACTCCTACTTTGACTGTCAGTTAAATTCTGTTACAGCAGCAGTGGCCCAGTGGTTAGAACGCTCATCCACAAACCCGGAAGATGGCAGTTCATACCTCGCTCTGACAAGTGTGTACTGTTGTGTCTTTGGGCTTGACACTTCATCCACCTTTCCTCTAGAAGAAAAGCATTTAAGGGTAGTCATCTGGGCGCTGTTTTGAATATCCAGATGACTACATTTAAATTCTACTGGACAAAAGAGGGATTATACCCACTTGCCTCCAGAAATAGAGAACACTGATGTATGAATGAGAGTGAGTTTGTGACAATGATAGCGTGTTCACATGCATGTAACTCATATATGTTTCATCAATAACATGCACTGTCTTAACCACTTCCAATAACAATACATAATAATTATTATAATACTGTGTCCTTCTGATACCTCTGTTTCCAGCAAAGTCTTAACAACCTCAGCCAGAGCCATGTTGCCTGTTCAGCACATTAGCAGCCTCCATGGAGAGCAAGTCCATAAAACACCTGTGTGGGCAGGTGTGCAAGCCAAAGTCTCACTTATTTAAGCTTCTGCCTCTAAAAATAAGCATCGAGCAAAAATCAGACATACAGTAATAGTCAGTAATACAGTAATAGTGTTGAATCAAATTGTATCTTCAATTTGAAAGAAAACTAAACTAAACTAAGTAATTTTAGTATAAATGGATGCACTGGAGTTTGGTCTCAGCATCAGTAGTACTTCATTGCTGCCACAGTTTGCTTTCCATATGGGAAAATGTTGAGCTTACAAAGAGCCCAAGGAAGTGTTTGACATGTCTCTGTTTGCAGGGAATGAGATTGGGGCCATTGAGGCTCATCCTCAGAAAAAGTAAGCTCTACACTGGGAAATTACTTCCTCAGCACAACTATGCTTGGAGTGGAAGTAACGCTAAGGGAAAGTACTTTATTGAAAATGTTTACTCCTCAGACAAAGCCATATATCTACTATTTCTCACACACATTTTGCTCAGTTTTGTACGAATCTCGAGCCCTGTCTTGCAATTAATCTTTTCAAGAATCCTACACACAGTATATTCTTTCTATTTTACCAGAGAAAACCAGTAGCACAGTGATTTAGCAGTATTTCTACCACAACAAGTCAAAGCACAACTAATTACAATGAACAAGTAGCTTTAGTGGTCATCAGACAAACTTGACATTGAGATGGATTCTTCATTGTTCCATGGCAAGAACAGCATTATGGTTTCATTTTGATTGATTTTGTCTCTAAAATTAAGCCCTTCTTGGTACAACTCTTTTAACCTATGAGGGCTTGAGAAGAATTACATACTCAATAGACATACAAAACTAAAACTATTTTTTCAAACATGTAAAAGTAAAGCCTTTCCTGCTGAGTAGCTGTTCATCCGCGTTGTGGACACAAATACAAGCTGCATGTTGACAGTTGATTGAATCCATCTGGCCATTTAATGCTAAAGTTCTTCATGTGTGTAAGATCAAAAAGAGATGAGAAAGTTAGTTTGGGCCATCTGGTTTCTGCTAACACATGTACAAGTCTAGATGAAGTCAAAGTGTAGAGAAAACTTGAACTTCACATTTCTAGCCGGTGTTGTTGTCTTCATGTCCACAGCGAGGCCACGGTGATCCACATGTGTTTAAGACAAAGATGATCACAAAGATGGTTTTGTTCTAAAGAAGAGGAGTCAGAATATAAGAAAAGGCCATGCCTTAAATTGGGTTAATTGCAAAAAAGGATGTGAAAGAGGAAGGGCTTTGGCCATGCACACTCCACAGTGAGTAATGAATACGTGCTTATAAGGAATTATCCTCCACAAGATTAGACATAATTATCTAATCTTTTTAAGAGATATGTGAAGACAAAAAGGTGAGCAATCCAAGTGCTTTGGTAGATTACAAGGTTGTCTCATAATTCTGATATTTGTCAAAGTTATGTTTTAAATTATACAGAGTATCTATGTTTCAGTGCTTTTTTACCCACATAATCCCACTCAAATGCACAGATCTGAGTGAGTTAAACCTGGAACCGTTGGGTGCAGCAGCTGACAGGAGGAACCTGATCCCTGGGCTTTCCATCAGCGCACCCTGTGCACTGGGGACATTTCTGGCACAGAGTGGTCACAGTCTGTCCAGCCTTCTACCTCCTCTATTAGCTTTCCCATCTTTCATTGCAGCTTTTTCATAAACTCACAAAACAAAGACTGAATGGATGAGAGGCTGCCTTCTCGTTCATTTGTTGCTGGAAACCACCATGGAAAACTGAACCACAGTGTAGGCTGCATTAATCCAGATATTAATACATCTCCTTCTCTATTTACTGTCAGACTGTGACAGACCTGTGATTCTGGGATGTGGTGAGGCAATTGAATGAGCATAAGCCTAATTATGCCGTCACTACTGTCTTGGATCGCATTTTATGATAGTACACAATCTGTTAGGGTTTTTTAAACAATTTATTTTAATCATTAGCAGGTACTTTGTTATTCCAACACTGACTGTAACAATAATCTATCCAACAAAGTAGTTGTAAAGTCGTCTGCATGTATTTGCATCACCGGCAGGATGTCAACATGATCTACAGACAATCAGCTCACAGGTGCCACGAAACCCTGCCACAGCATCTCTCTTGTCATTGTGGGCTTGGGTTAGGCTAAAATGTGAATTAAAAAGGCTCAATAGTAACATTAAAACACTTACCTTCCTCAATTCTGCCAAATTCCTCCAGCAATCCAACGGTCTAAACCAGCCACAAGAGCAATCCCAGAGTGCGTCTTTCGCGCTGCGCCTGCACGGTCCTCCTCTGTTGTTCTGACTATGGACACAGGGGACGGAATCAAACTCAGACTTTCCCTCTAACTCCCGACACCATCTGCAGCCTACACGGTGGCAGTCGCGGCAGTAAACGGGGGAATAGCTGTCGCGCTCAGCACAGTCAACAAATGTAGCGCATTGTGGGTCTGTGGAGCCGCCCAGACACACGCACACCCACATGTAGTTCAGCCGCACCAGAATGACACTGACAAGGAATTAGAGGAAGACCGGGACAAGCGCGAGTCTGTCTCAGTCCTGTTTTATAAAGTAGAAAGCCGAAAGCCGTTGTCACTGGCGGTTAGAACACCATGTTCCAGCACAAAAACTTCTCTGCAGACTTTATGGGCATTATTATTATTATTATTATTATTATTATTATTATTATTATTATTATTATTATGTTGTCAACAGTGAGCGCTTAGTGAGAGTAAAGCCTACGATGATGTCATTAAATTAAAGGAGAACAAATAAAGAATGACTCCTGCTTGAGACTCTTCAAACACTAAGATTGGCTTCACTCTGGTGTTAATCCAGCTGTTCACACACCAGAGGACAGCTCATGGACTTTGCTGCAATGCAATGCCGTGGGAATTGAGTTTAAAGGGACATATTAGACATATTAGCCTTCGTATTGTTCAGGTTTTCCCCATTGTAACACTGTTCCATCATTAGACATTAGACTCAGAATGATATATTTGATACATACATACTTTAGTAGTTCTGCAATGTCCTGCATCTGATTCTTGAATCCTCAGAAAATCAGTTTTAACCTATCCCGTATCTCCACCTACCGCTCTGGACTCTATGTACTCTACATGTAGGGTTAAGAATGTCACATAGCCTTTCAGTTCTGCAGTTTTGAACTGGAAGTTTTGCTAAGCCTTACAAATACAGCTTTTTATGCTGTATCAATACTGCAATTTTCAATGAAAAATAAAAGTTTAATATTAAATTCTTAAAAAAGGCCTATGTGCAGCACTGTTTTTTATAATAGTTTTAACTTATGCCACAGCCTTCTGGAAGAAAAAAGCATGTTGACCAAGCTTTATTTAGTGCAGGCTATTAAACTTTATTGTGATAAAGTTTTGCATAATGAAAATTTCCCAGACCTTTTTCACGCTCTTGTCTGAAGACCATTCAAAACCTATGCCTTATGGTAGAGTTTACCTGTCTCAAGGCTTTGTAAAAAATGTGTGTGTTCTGAGAAATGTTCAGATGTAAATGATCTGATTATTTTTACCAATATATTCTATGCATAAAAACGAAATAGTTATATCAAAGATTTTATTTCTTAACTTTTTACACCCACTGATATTATAGTATTTAGTATCAAACAGTTTCTGTCCCCTGATTTGTCTTAAGTTCATCAGAAAGTTCTGACAAAGTGTCTGCTCTTTGGGTTGAACCCCAAACAATTGATGTTGTCACACTTTACAATTCCTGAGGCCCAATACAAACTTTCAAGCAATGCTTGAGTGAGTGATAATATTCTCTCTGTAATTGCTCTAATTAGGCAAAGTGGTTTAAATGAATATGTAATTGCCACACAGCCTAATTATTAAAACCATTTAAGTCTCCACAGATCACATGGATAAATTGTGAATCCCATAGCCAGGCCATCTGTCCCCAGACATCCTTCAGCATGTTTTATTATATTTGTTAGCGATGGAACGCAGAACATAAGGCATGTGACCTTGAAACATGAGAAGTGGTCATCATGAGTAAACAAAGCATGTGTCCATGTTCCCTGGGACTTGATGTGAGAGAAGATAAGTGTAAGATTAGAATGAACGTCTCCACAGAAGACACCCATGGGAGAAGGAGGCTCTCGTGACCATGCTGTTCCCATGGCCCTATGACTCCAACTAAGAGACAAAAAGTTTCTGTGGAAAAAAGTTCAAAATCTGCAAAGCTCAATGGTAAAGCATAGTTTATTTCATATGAAAATTTTGAAATATTATACAGCTAAAATGGTAAATTTTAAATATACTGATTGGGCAGAATAATTCAAGCTGAAGACTTTACTGTTACAATTAATAAAAAACATTTTCTTCCTGTTGTCTTGTAAAACTAAGCTAGAGTAAAACGTACTCTCTCAGGATGTTGATACTTACCATTGCACATTGCACAGGAATTTCTACCACTGTAGTTTAGTCAGAGTATTGAATAGTCACTATATTTTCTTGATACACTGATGCCCTCTTGTGTTAGATATGTGAACTGAACCTTTTTGTACTATTTACTCTCAATTGAGATATTTCTTAGTAATTTATCTGTTTTCTGCCCACATTTTTTTTTAAGTAATTACTCTGCATCCGGAAAGTATTCACAGTCACTTTCCCCACATTTTGTTATGTCACAGCCTTTTTCCAAAATTGATAAAAATTCATTATTTGCCTCAAAATTCTACAAACAATACCCTATAATGACATTGTGGAAGAAGGTTCTATGAATTCTTTGCAAATTTATATATATTAAAAAAAGAAAAAAATGACAGAAGTACAGCCTTTGCTCATGCTACAAGCTTGGCACACCTATGGGCAATTTCTCCCATTCTTCTTTGCAGAAATTGTAGAAGCATCTCAAGGATAATGAGTGAAAAAAGGATGTATCTGAGCTAAATTGTTTGTGTCATGGCAAATGCTGTGAATGCTTCTGTACATTAAAGTATGCTGTAAAGCAAAGAATTCTAACAACCTTCTTTCAAGTTGTTTGTTGAATTTAGAAACAAATAATTAATTTAATCATTTTTGGAGTAAGGCTGTAACATAATAAAATGTGGAAAACGTGAGGTGAAGTGCGCACAAGTGTGAGACGGGGACGCAGTCTGGAAGGGGCTGGAGAGATGGACACGTTGGATCATTATAATATTCTGGAACAGTAAGAACTGCCCTACTGAAGAGATATGCGAGGCTGAGTTTGAAGTGCAATTATTGTGTTTATTGGGATGGACACGAAGAGGCGGGCGGAGTCCTGTACGACTGAGAGGTGATCGCAGTGGACTCGCCTCAGTTCTTATCCATGTTTGAAGTACTCTTTCTCTGGCAGAGGATAAGCTGTTATAGTGTACTTTTCCATTACTTCCGAATAATCAATAACTCATTGCTGTCTATCTGCAATAAGTCTTCCAAATCAAACATATTTGGTTGTTGTGTTAGATCCCAATATACGTAACAAAGTTGTATCTCCCAAAAGAGCGCCCCTATGTGTGTGTCTAAAACACACACATTGTCAGTCAATGGAGACGTCAAAAACAGGATTTACCACGAGTTGTGGAGATCCCAGACTTTCTCAATCTACAATTTGTAGCATAGATCCAGGGAAAAACGTATTTTCTGATTATAACAGGTACCCATGTTGACTGTTGTAAATCCATTACTATAGTCAAGGACCTTATGACAATTTGAGACCTAAATCACTATTAAATACATTTTTAGATGCACTGATGCCACCTGCTGGTCATTATATGTAGCTCTCACACATGTAATTCCATTATGAGTAAACAGAATACAGTCAGGAGTCAAGTGATGTGTTCTACAATTTGATCATACAATTGGGAACATAGGGTGGTTGTCTTGGAATATAAATGTTAAATTGAATTACTGTTTTCTATCATTTAAATCAGTGGTGTCTAAACATTTTTTGAAAGATATAAAAAGCAGATGGCCACTGATGAGACTTTACTCTACGTATTTTGGGATCTTACAAAACAAAAGATTTGATGAGAGGACAGGCGACTTAATCATTGTGAATGAGACCTTTAAAACACTTTACATGATATTTCACCACTTTATTGGCGCACAAACTTAAGCTCTGTGGTTTTGGTCACAGATAATCGCACAATGGCCCTTTCCAGACGTGCTCCACAGAGCCACATGTGCTGGACACTCCTCTCCGCCTGTTCCACTGCCCAGAGGCCTTTCTAGGCCTGTTAGGTCAGGTGACTGTGGGTTTGAGTATACAAATATTAGATCTACAACAATGAAACACAATGAAAATCACATGTATAAAAATGTGACCGTTTGTCAGTAAAGATTCACTTTAACTAATTTAGCACAGAAAAAAAAACAGGGACTAGTTTGCTTTTGCTTATCAGACCACATTTTTAACCTGTGTCCGCTGACATATGTCTATTATGTGTGTTTTATAACGGGTCTGATCCACATGCACTGAGAGCTTGGCTTACATGTGTTTCTGAGACATGAAACAAACAGGGCAACATTTTGGTTGATTAAAAACAGTATTGTACAGTATTGCTGTTTGTGCTGTGCAACAAATCTATTAATTCAGGAACATTATGAGCAAATATTGGAGGGGATGAATTGTCTTGCTCTGAATATTGGGCGGGTCTTGACCCCCTTACCCCACCTGTGGACTCATAAATAATATTCTAAATCAACCTTTATCACATAAAATATTACTGCAGCAAATTAGAATATAAGATTCACATACATAATTTCCTTACTCTCAGTATAAATACAGTGCTACCAAGCTCTTCAGTAATTACATGTTGAAGTTGAGAATTTATGTGTGGCTGATGAGACTTATTTTTACTATTGCTTTGTTTCTTCAGAGGCAGCTGTGACGTGTTCAGGGAGTAAGATAAAGGGCATTTCTCACCAACTCTTTCCTGTTGTTTTCACCGGTCTTTTGTTTGGTCACAAGGCCTCAACATGCTGTTCTCAGAGAATCAGAGGAACACTTGAGTGTGAGTGCGTCCAAACATCACATTAGCCCCATACCTGTCCTATTGAAGCACTGGGGACCCAATGTTGATGTTTTACATGTCTGTGTAGAAACATGCATCTAGTTGCATTGCAAGGATTACATTTTTTATTTTTTTTTATAAACAATTATCAATCTTACTTATCAAGATTTGCCTTTTGATTTCAATATTTATGTTTGTCTTGAGATATATTTTCATATTAAGAGGAAAAAAAGAAGGAATTCTTGAGTTTGACATTCTTGTCCAGGGCAGACACAACAACAACAGGAAAAAGGGACATTTTCACAGGTGTCAGGAAGCATGGGAAATAAACAAGTTGAATACTGGAAAACACTTTTGTACCAGTCAAGAGTCAAAGGTGAGACCTCTGAGAACTACTCAGTTATTTAGTGATGAGACTGTGTCTTATTACAAAGGACTTCAGATCCACAGCCATGAATACTGAACAACTATCACATTTGGGAAACACATGCAGTATTATAAAATGTGGGTATATTTATTAAAGGTGGGGTGCAGCCAAAAGTCCGTGGTTGAATTTTCCTTTCAATGCAGAGGTTTCTTCTGCTATAGAATATGTGTCACTTCAGTGTTGTGGAATTATTCAAACACACAGGGACTATTGTTATCAATTGAAAAGACAATGCGCTAATAATTAATATGACAATTTTCAACCCAATTTCAAATGAAAAAATATGCGGTTCAACATTGTGAATTTGTTCGCATCAAAATCTGTGTAATGGATAGAAGGCATCAGGCTGGTGTATGTAAACATTTTGTTTACATATCAACAAATGGAAGTGGAAGTTTATTGGTTGACCTGTTTCATTAAGTGGTGTAATGAGCCTCAACATTATAATTATGAATATATGACAGATTATCTTTTTATAAGCATGCCTTATTCTATATATTTTATTTATATTATTGTTGTATGTGTTCACTGACAATGGCTATAACTTTTTTATTTGTGTTTAAAGAATGCAAACCAATAATGACAACAGTATTTTATTAAAGGATGCAAGACTGAATTACACACACATTTTATACAGTATTTAGATGAGTTTATGCTGTACTGCTTCTTGCTTCCTTTTAAATCTCTATTTCAAAATAGATCTTTCAAAATGCAGTCACAGCAGAGGGAAATGATAAAACATTGTTGTAAAACAAGACAACAAATTCTTTAAAGTGAATAAAAGACATGTTCAGGTGATTCATAAGTTAATGCTACATTTACACTGTTGGCTTCAGTCAAATCAGTGCTGGTCAGCGAGGGTTGATCCACTTGGGAGCTTTGACTGAATGCTGCACTGTGTTCGGTGGAGTGCTCAATTCACCAGATCCGGCCTCTGCTTAAACCAAGATTAGATTAGATTTGTTTATTATTCCTAATGTCTATTTGAACAAATATGCAGTTAAACATTTAGATTGATATTGGACGTGACTGAGATACACAGAAAAAACTTGGCTTGTCATAGGCTGTGTTTGAAATAACTGAAATTACATTGGACATCTATTTTACCTGCTTGAGATTCAGGTTTGAGCTTGCTGGCAAGTTTGCCAAAGAACCGGAGAGTAAGACATGCTCCTGTCTCTCTGTCACAGATGCCCCCCTTGCAGTTACACGTCTTGCGGCATTCAACCCCATAAGTTCCAAAGAGGCAGTCTGCAAAAAGAAAAAAAACATAATTACAGATGTATCTGTATCATTTATGCAAGCCAGTGATGAAATAATGCTTTGTCACTTGACAAGTAGGCAATTCATCTTTTTTGGACCAACGGTCATACAATTTACAACAAGAAGAATGATAATGCCTATAATGTTTCAAGACACATTAGGAACAGCCCATACAGTAACAAGAGAGCCCTCTAACTGCAGCACACCAGGACAGCTACAGCTCGGGCGGACGCACCTTTGCAGACTCCATATTCATCTCCATAATCATCTTCATCCTTGTAAAACTCGCAGAATAAGCCAGGTCCACACTTCACACCGTGCATCCCAGACACTGTGCGGTAGCAGTGCTCGCCTCTGCCGGCAGCACACACTTGGCAACATCCGCAGTCATCCAGGACGGTCCGTGCACAGCGCTGCGTCCCGCACGCAGATGGGTTACATCTGTCCGGGCAGTTCACCGCGTACTTCACGTTGACGCCCCACGCTTCAGCATCCCGTACCACAAGTGAGGATAAAACCGTGATCAGCAGAAAAGACATGTCTGGGCTGATTAGAGACAGGGATGGAGCCTGGGTGAGAAAGACACCGAATGCCTCTGGAAGTCTTGGGTGAAGTGATCTGTAGCGCATCAGGTTAGTCCTCTGGTTATCAGCATCCAACAACTTTGTTTTGAGCATGGCTTTCCCTTGTCAATTTCCTCAATCCGGTGTTGTCGTGTTTTTGCCAGTCAGTCCCTTTTTTAGAAATCCGGCTTGGAAGTGGGATTAACTCCATCCAGGAATTGAATTTGGTGTGTGACCTGATGTCACAAGTTTGCTTTGGTTTGTTTTTTGAGTAACGGAACCCCAAACCTCGTGACTAACCTCTGAGAATCCACGTTTAGGCCCAGAGTGTGGATCACAACTTCCTAGCAACGGATGCATAAACAAACAGGATACAACACACTAATTCACAGCTTTGGCATCACACAGCTATTGTCGTAAACAGGGTTAACAACCAGTTTCCTACATTTCACACGTTTAGCGTTAGTGATCCTACGTCTAATTCACTAAGACACTATGAAAAGTAGGGCTTGATTTTAATTTGGCAGAGGTCTGAGGCTACTTTGTGGTCATGATGCTGCAATTGCTACTTCGCCTTCCCAGACACATGGTGGCAGTAATGTGATATCATGATCAGAGCTTTGGCTGAGCCCCGTCGTGCTGCAGAATAAGCAGCAACTGAAACAGGAGAAGGTTGGACCAGGGTTGGACTGATTTTCGTCCAAGGGAGACCTCATTGGGACAGCAAAGGTAGCGCAAAACATGACCTATCCCACTGGACTTTACTGCCAAGGTAACTCACACACCCCTGACAGCTCTGTTGACACACACCATGTTAGACAATGGCCTGATTTGAAATGAACTAGCACCGGGTTGTTTAGTGTTTGATGGGTTTGGACGTGAGGGTCTTGGTCGTGTTTGAGCAGACTAGCTCGTCTCTGCAGCCTGCGTTAGCTCAGCTGTCACCGCAGCAGCACAATAATAATCATACTACCGGTGTTTGTGAATGTCACTCTGGATGTACTGCTGATTTATCTGGGGCTGCCGGCAATGTAGCACAACATGGAAATATAGTGATACAACGTAGCCCACTCATAAAAGCGCTTGCAATATTATTAGTAAGTATGGAGAGAGAGAGAGTGGATATGTGTGACATTGTAGATGACATTCCTAATTAAACTGGTTGTACTATTGTTTTAAACAATATGCAATGGGTTACCCACTGTAAATTAAATCTAGTCTTCCATTCAAGCACCATTTCCCAAGCAGTCCTTTGGCAAGGCCTACTTTAAATGAGCATTGCTCATGTCCTGTAGTGATGGAGCTGTGTTTACAGAGACATAGACCTGTTCTGGTGCAGTGGTGCATTAATGTATTTCATTTTATTTATTTATACAGAAAAAGACTAAAACACGTAAGGCCTGACTCAGTTGAAAGTGTTCTGCAGCAGGTTCCTCTCCTGCAGCAAAGGACATAGAAACAGCCTCCACATCATGAGCAAACGACCACAGACACAGACACAGACCCAGACACTACAATACCCTCACACTCAAACAGTATTTAAATCTGCTATTTGTGAAATAATATGATGAGATCTCCATTATGACAGCTGGGTGATAAACAGACTATCTTCATTGGGAACACGACAGAGGATGGCTACCTACAATTGCAAAACTCCATCTCTAAATTAGGCTGTTTTGAAGAGTGTTGCATAAAAGTGTTCTTGTCAGACTAAGCTGTTGTGTATATCAATGTGTGGTGTTATTTTTGGACAGACTGGAAACCATATAGCCTCCTCTGCCCCCAGGCCAGCAAGAAGTTGTGTTACTCTGTCTCACACATCTAACCTGCAAATGTAGATTTAGAAGTACTTTTTGTAATATATCTTTGAATTGAAATATGCCTCGTACATACTATAGATATACTGTAGTACTTACAGTTAAAGGTGTAACATATCCATTCTGTCTCTCCATGGAGATGTTATTGCTTTGCCTGAAATGTTTCACAATATGGCATTAAACTTATCTCTTTTGAATTAAATTGCTCAGACATACCTAGAAAAACATCATTTCCACAGATCTGACCTGTAACTTGGCCTTGTCATAACAGCTACTTATTTCCAGAGATGTCAAAGTTAATACCATATTGTGTAACATTCCAGGCAAAGCAATAACTAGAAAAGTAAATGGTTCCTTTTTAATGTGCAAATAAGTTGAGCAGTCAAGCAAACTGTGGCCCTCATTGGCCTCTGCCTAGACCTGTATCATATATCAGGGCATCAGGCCATCCACTGGCCATAACAACTGCATTCTGACACAGGCATATGAACATATATGAATGACTCTTTGCTTTGGATCGCTGTGCAAAAGATAAGATAAGATCCCCTTTATTTGTCCCACAATGGGGAAATTTCAGTGTTGCAAAAAGGGTACAGAAACAGATTATGCACAGTATAATAATAAAAACAGATAACTTAGAAAAAGAAAACTCTTATAAAAAAAACCTCCTTATAAAAACAGATTAATTTAGAAAAAAAAGAAAACTCTTATAATCTTAATAAGTTTAAGAGTAAGCATGGTTTAGTTACTAGTTCAGAAATGTATAAGCTATACGTTTATATATTCTATAAATGTATAGCTTTACGTGCTTCAGATTTATTTACAGTAAACCACAGTAGCCCTCGTTTACAGTTCTCTAGTTAAGTGCCAACAGGGAAGAGGAACTTAGTTGACACCATCTTAGCAAAACAGCTGTGTGTAGACATTTCTAATGTTGTTGCACTTAATTTGTCAAGTGCTAATAATTTAGAAGCTTGTTTGTTTCCAATGATTGTGATTTTTTTCCTCCCTTACTTTCCAGGTTCTTTTGTACATGTTTATAATGTCCAGTCATGATGCCGGGCCAGAACCCTTTGTTGCTGAAGTGGCAGGAGCATTTCAACAGTTCCTGGGCCACTGAGGACAGTACACAGACAGCCAGTCGGAATGGGGCATTTGCACTTTACAACAAACTGCTTCACAACAAGGAAGTGGTGACACTAGCCCCACCTATTCAAGAGCTTATTGGACCACGACTGCCAGACTTTGAATGTGACTCTTGTGCCTCAGTGGAAAAGGAAGAGTATTTGTCATCTCTGCTTCACAGCCAGCGATGGCTGACGCACCGTATGCTGACGCAAACCTCCTACAACTCTGGTCTTCAGCACAGGCTGGTAGTTCTACAACGGATCTTCTACGCGCTACACAGTAAATATCATGACAAATTTCGGACACAGTTGCCCGCTCAGGCTTCAGATAATGGTCATCAAAATGGACAGGTGGCGCTGGCCTCAGAGCCGTTCCTCAACCCCGGAATATGTAAAGTCAAATTGGGCACAGATGTATTGATTGAGATGGGAGTGCGGACAGGTTTGAGCCTGCTGTTCTCATTGTTGCAGCAGAACTGGAGGTTTGCTGCCTCTGTGCACCCTGAGTCAATGCTGTGCAATGATGTGCTCTCCACGGCTTCCTCTGTGCTGGCCTCACTGCCCCCCTTGTCTCTGGCCAATGAGAATAAGATTCCCACTGTGGGACTGGACTGCCTTGCACAGGTTGGCGACTTCCTGAAGAAGACCTCCGTAAGTATTGGTGTAGGTGGTGCGGACGTAACGGGCAGGAGACTTTCCCTGGAGTTGTTGCTGGGCCTGGCCATGCAGAGAGGCTCCCTCCGATACCTGCTGGAGTGGGTGGAAGTGGCACTGGCGGCCTCTCAGTCCTGCTTTGCCTGTGACTCCCAGCAGACAGTCAGTGTGGGATCCGATGTCATCCATCAAACTCTCCTTCAGATGAGGCAGTTTTCTGTATGTTTATTTCTGACTTTAACATTTTAACACATCACAAAATCAAATGTATATATATCAATATAGCTATTGATATAGCTATATATATATATATAGCTATATCAATAAAAATAATGTCTAACTACTCAAACTGAGGTTTTTGTAATGAACTATGAATTAAGCATTTCTAAATACAGCTTTCATCTCCAAGGGTATTCGAGGTGACTGTGTCAATACTCAAGTGCTCAAGAAGGATCCAGAAGGATTTTGTCATCTTTCACAGGCAGCCCTCTGTCTGTTTGAGGAGGTGAGAATCACTCAAACATTCATGTGGTTATAAAACCAACTGAAGACTCACCTTTCCTTTCTTTTCTTTCCCTTTTCTAAACAGGTTTGTAATCTGGCCTCCTACTGCCTGTGCTCTTGTAACAATGATGTGATGCAGAGTACAGGCAATGACACTGTCATGGTGTATGTGTGGGGCAGTAACAGCAGCCATCAGCTTGCAGAAGGAACTCTGGAGAAAATCCTGCTGCCTAAACTGACACAGGGCTTCAGTGATGCTCAAATGGTATGACTTTCAATAAGCGCATAATGACATAAGCAGCACTTGTGTTTTTATAATTGTTATCAAAAATCAAATCATGTGCAGATTGAAGCCGGTCAGTACTGCACCTTTTCAGTGTCTGAAGATGGATCAGTGAAAGCATGTGGTAAAGGAAGTTATGGACGTTTGGGAATGGGAGACTCCAACAACCAGTCCATCCCAAAGAAACTTGTGCTGGAACCCCACAGAAACATGAAGAAAGTGTCATCTTCTAAGGGCTCTGATGGCCACACCTTAGCCATTACTGTAGAAGGCGAGGTATGAAGTATTGGATACTGTTCAAATCAATAACATACAAATTAATTTACCTTTACATTTTTACTTTCAGGTCTTTAGCTGGGGGGATGGAGAGTATGGAAAACTTGGCCATGGAAACAGTGCAACACAAAAATATCCCAAAATTATCCAAGGGCCGCTGGTCGGCAAGGTAAACATGTTTCATTTATATAATTTATAAATGTAATGTGATTTTAAAGATGAAACTGTAATTACTTTTATGTTTGCCAGGTGGTGGTCTGCGTGTCTGCTGGCTACAGACACAGTGCTGCTGTGACTTATGATGGAGAGCTTTATTCTTGGGGAGAAGGGGATTTTGGTAGACTAGGTAAAGTTTCAATTTGTCATTGTTTACATATAAAAACAGAATTACATATTAACTGCATTTCTTTGTCCAGGTCATAGTGACAGTCAAAGTCGAAATGTTCCCACTTTGGTGAAGGACGTCAGCAGTGTAGGACAAGTGGCCTGTGGCAGCTCTCACACCATTGCAGTGGCTCAAGATGGACGCACCGTGTGGTCATTTGGAGGAGGGGATAATGGTATATAGGAACAGGCTAAAGCACTTATATTTGTTGCGCTTGTTTGTCCTTACAATGCAGCATAAAATGACTCACTGTTGCAGGGAAACTAGGTCACGGCGACACCAACCGTGTGTATCGTCCCAAGGTCATAGAAGCTCTACAAGGGTTTATCATTAGAAAAGTCTGCGCGGGCAGCCAGTCATCTCTAGCCCTTACCTCTGCTGGACAGGTGAGGTTTGCCATAACCGTCAAAACAGTCATCAAGGTTAAAACTGTATGGGTGGTACATAATGCAAATATATAATACTGTTTAAGCGGTGTCAGTGTCTAAAGAAGTTAAATTAAGTTATTGTTCTTATTATTTTAATATTGAAAATAATGATTCACTGCTTGATTATTATTATTCTTTTTACATTGTCTCTTTTTCTGTCGATGAGGTGTTTGCCTGGGGATGTGGCTCTTGCCTTGGATGTGGTTCTTCTGAAACAACCTCTCTGCGCCCCAGGTTCATAGAGGACTTAAGTATCACCAAAATAATTGATATCTCTTGCGGAGACAGTCACTGCCTTGCACTTTCCCATGGTAAAAACGTCACATTTATATCACGCTAGATTGTAGGATTTATTTAATACAAGTTTATGCCTTCAGAAAATGAAGTCTATGCATGGGGAAACAACACAATGGGTCAGTGTGGACAAGGACATACTTCCACACCTATTACCAAGCCCAAGAAGGTGCTTGGTTTGGAAGGGGTGCCAATACAACAAATAACAGCTGGGACTTCACACAGCTTGGCATGGACAGCAGTACCAACAGACAGGTACGTCATCTTCATATAATCACCTTGCCCTATCTGCCATTCAACTTCCATCTGATTGCTTTTTTCTCCCAGGCAATTGGTGGCATGGCACAGACCCTTTTGTGTGGATCTAGAGGAGAGTACATTTGTTTATCTGCGGAACTTCCTTGAAAATTACTGTGATGGTATTGAGAATGATACACCTCCCGCCCCGTTCTTATCAAAAGGGTACATTTAATATTTAGGCCTTGATTTGTAAAGTGTTGAAACTTCTGCATCAGCGATAACCTATTTACTAACCTTTTTCTTTATCTCTCTAATCATTAACCCACTTCTCTTGGTCTCTTTGTACTCTCAGAGATCATCATCAATTCCTTTTGCTGTGCATGAAGCTGTTGTCTGTCCACTTGTCCTTGGCAAATGCGGGTGGCACTGGTGCAGTTGTTTTGGGAGCTCAGAGCAGGCCTCTCCGTAACCTCCTGTTCAGACTCATAGATACCAATATGCCAGATGAGATGCAGCAGGTGAAACTGGTGACTTAATAAAATCTAGATAATATTTTTTTCCAAATGTTATACAGTTTGTCCGTCTGCTACGTTTGTCAATAGGCTGTCCTCAATACACTTTCGATTGGGGCATCTTTGCTGCTTCCTCCGCTTAGAGAAAGAACAGAGCTCGTGCTTTCTCTTCTCCCCCAGGGTCCACATAGTTTGAACAATCTTTCTAAAGGACAGGTTGGTAATTGATTGTGCAAATCTTAAGTGTGCGTTCTCTGCACTTGTCTTCACATCTTATTGTCTGTTTAAAGCGTCTTCAACTAGACATGGTTCTCAGCAGCCTTCAGGACCAAAGCCACTTAGCGTCTTTACTTGGGTACAGCAGTTTTGGGGAATTAAATGCCCTGGGACTCGCTCCGGCACCCGCCTTGTCTGCCCAGCCTTTTTCTGTGTCCAGCGCGGGTGAACCTTACGACCCCTTGCACATGGCAGAAATCCTACTCAGAACTCTGCTTCTCAGTATTGGATTTTACACGGTATATAACTTTGCGCAAACAATACTCTTGAACATTCTGTAGGCAGCTAAGTGGATGTAAATGTTTTTCCATTATCAAACTGTCTTATAGGAACTTGCATTTGGTGAACTGGAGAAAAACAGTGATAAACAGTTACCGAGTGAAGGTCATGGACGGACTGATCCTCCGTCACACTTCCACCAACTGCTGTCAGGACTTCATAAACACCTGCTTGCTCATTGCTTTATCCTCTCATCTCCTGAGGTTCTTTATTTTATTCTTCAAAGTGCTGAATGTTTGATGTTCTTGAGTTCTCTGTAACTAGTAACTGTTCTCATTTTTAGGATGATAGCAGTGTGACTTTACTTTGTGAGCATCTATATCTTCTGCTGCCTTGTGCTGCTGAGACACTAAGGAGGTCAACTAAACTCATACAACAGAGCTTAATGGACAAACAAATTATGGAAAAGCTTCATAGTGAGTCAACTTATTGTATTGAATTATCGTTTCAGTAAGGTCTAATATTATTTGTGTTGCTTCTTCCAGTGGTGCTGTACAACTCTGTGTCTGGCAGTCTGCTGTGCCAGGTTATGTACTCCCTGCTGCTGCTTCCTTTAAGTACTGTTCAACTTCTCTTGAGCCAGCTGTTGGTTTTGTTAGAGAGTCTTAACAATTTCACCAAATTGTTGCCAGAAACAATGCAACAGGAGGAGCTTAATGTGGATTGTCAAAATACAGGTACTTCAAAGTTTGATTTTTGTCATTTTAGATGAATTGTTGCTTCAGATGCATTCACTTGGATTTGTGCAGGAAAAAACACATTACAGAATGAAGAAGAGTGTATGTGGGTTTGGCTGTTAGACCTGGAAAGATCTGTTGCGTTGGCTGTTGGCCGATGTCTTGGTGGGATGCTGCTGGGCCCACCTCCCTCACTGCAAGAGAAAGAATCAGAGGCTTGGCTGTCAAATATCTTACTGCGCAATGGACTTGAGTTGGACTTTGAACATCTCGGTAGGAAGTTGCATGCTTTATGTGTGCACAGTGGACAAATTTCATCAGCATTAAATTTGTTTACATTCTTTTCAAGTAGACTCTAGCATGGTATGGCTAACCGAAGAGGTCCTACTTGGGGCCAATGAAACCAGGCTAGCTGAGTTCAATTTGAGTGAAGAAACCAGGATTTTACTGGAGCTGGCTCTGGGATCCAAAAAAGGGGCCGCTCTTAGCCTCTGGCAGAATTTAGAAGAGTATGCTCACAGCAGAGGTAAATGTTTTTCTTTCTGTTCATAGAAAATACTTTTTATATACAGTAGATATTCTCCTCACAAAAAAATAAAGGAACATTGGTACCAAGTCAATGATATGTGTGGATCATTGATTTGGTCAGTTCAGTAGTTGAGGCGATTGCAGAAGTGTTTCACTAGAAACCACTGCACTAGAGAACAAACTCTAAAATAGAAATGGTTTTACAGGTGGAGGCTTCAGACTATCTCCCCTAGCCTTGGTTTGTCAGACCATTTTCAACTAGTTTAAATAAAATTTCATCAGAATGGACTACCCCACTGTATTTTTACTGTGAATGTGAGCTCCTGCCCTGTGTGTATCAATGTGGCACCCTTTTCCACATCAACATAAATTAAATCCCCTTTGAAATATGTTTTCAATGTTTTTATGTATAAGTGGTTGGATGATTTTTCTATGCTTTTTATTTAGAGTGGGAAAATGGAGGATTTTCTGGAGACTCCCTGCTTCAAACTGTTTGTAGATGCAGTTTGGCAGTTCTTCTCAAGCACACAGGGATCCAAGATAAAGCTTATTGTAAAAACGGGTCAGTGACACGCATTTTTGTATTTTCTTATGGAACTTTATTAAACCTTTTGGCTGGGAAAACAATTAGTCAGTTCAATCTTCCTTTGGCTTATTCCATGTTTAAAAGTAATATAGCAATTATATAGTAACTATTTTAGATATGTTCTAGCCCATGTTTACACATAAAATAGTCTTTTAGACCTGGTTTCAATCTAGTGGTACTTGGTGTGAAAGGTTTGAGAACCACTGGTCCTAAATCTTTTTCAGTTGTGACCTCCATAATAACAACCGCTGGCATATGCAACCCCCAAACACAAAAAAAATTAGGATGCCCATAAAGTAGCCTTATTTCTATTGTTTAATTTTATTTTCAGGGCATATGCCTAGAGAAATTAGTTTGGCAAACAAGAATTTACATTTATCACAGCATTTGAAGGGTGTCAAGTTGTTCACCCCCATTGGGATCTCGATAGCTGGTCTAACATACGGAAGACCGCGGGCAAAAGTCTCTCTAAATCTAGTTTGGACACTATACCTTAGAGATTCAGGTAAATCAGATTTTAATCTATGTCCTTGTCCACAATGGCCGATTGTGTCGTTTCCCCATGCATAGACTTCATTTTCTGAAGGCATAAACTTGTAGTGGTTAGAGATCATGCAAAGAACAGTAACTTTAGTGTAACTTTTTGTGGCATGTCAAAGTTTAAATGAATATAAATGTAAGGAATTTGCCTTTTGTATTTTTTACATAGATACGACCCTTGTGAGCAGCTGATGGATGTCTATGAAACTGTTTATAAAGTCAGAAGTGCATTGTTGGCTTATAAAAATGTCCCAATGACCTCACAAGTTATTTCCTCAATAAAACTGGTAATGAATTCCGTATTTCACATAAAATACATGTGTAATTGTCAAAATAAGGATTTTGATAATTATAATCATAATAATTTACAATACACTTAATTATACCACTTTCTGATTGTACACACTCCAGTCTCCTCAGAGTATTGAGGTTGATGCAGAAATAATAGGCATATCTTCAGAAGATGCAGCAAAGCATTTGGAGCATCAGTCCGCTCACTGCATTGAGGTGCAACTTCCAGCAAACCACAATCAGGAGGAGGTGGCAGGGGAAGACCAGGCTGGTAACCGCATGTACCTGTCAGGTAGAAAACTTCCCACTTCAGTTCTGTTTTTGGTGTACATAGCAAAAATATGTTATTTTTTATTTGTAGAAGTGTTGGAATCCTTTATGGCCACTCGTGAGGCAATGCATGTACAGCAGAATGTGACTGTGTACGAGTCCTTTGGCACGTCTAACCTCCCCGGCAGTGTGGGGAGCCCTGGCAGCCCAGTGCTTGATTCTGATCTCAAGCAGCAGTCGGACAAACAACAAGCATCAGAGCAAAGATTGTCTTATCCTGCTGCGTGCCATCTGGTGGTGTCCCGCTGCCTTTTTCTTTTGCTGGGTGTAAGGGCGGCATGGGTGGAACCCAGTGAAAGGGAACGTAGTCCCACCACAGGCACTTCCACAAGGTCAGTTTTTCGTGTTGTAATAACGGCACTGTACTTTCGTTTAACACCAATGTTTTGTCTTTTCAGAAACGCCATGACTGACTCCTTGCTGTTAAATGATGGACAAAAATATGTAAAACATCTTGCATAGTTATTGCATTGTTATTTCTTATTGCTTCTAATACATCTTTATTGCTTTTAGACTGGTCAAATAAAAAACACACCCCTGTGTTTCAAAAATGCAATTGGTAAGAAATGGTTTATAGTACCCACTTGCCAATTGTGGATGTGTATTATTTTGATTTTAAGCCTACTGGATGTTGTCTTTCATTTATATAATTTTATGTCTTTCAGGTCTTCCTCTGTGTTCTCTTGGGGTGATGAAAGAAGCTTGGGATCGCTTGAGGCAGTGTATTGGTCCAGCCACGTCACTGCTTCATGATGGTAGCAATACTTCTTATATTGTTAATCAGGTTTTTGAATTTGTTTGTGGAAGTCTGGTCCACATGCCTGAAGCAACCTCAACCTGGTACAGTGAACAGCCTTGTGCTCAGGCAGACCCAAAGGCCATAACATGTGCTATACTGCAGCAACAACAAAGAGCTGAGGTAGATCATGTATTTATTTACCACCTTTTATTCATAAAACAAAATAACCTAAGAAAATAAGATAACGTGCCTTTTGGTTGTCAGATGCGACTTGAGGCACTTTGTCAGATGTCATCTTTCTTGTCTAAAATGGAGGAAAAGGGAAACAGTTTTACATCCTCGACTTCGTTACTGCAGTCTGTTCAGCTACAGTTTCTCTGTGGCTGCTTTGGCTTGGGAACACACATTATCAGCTTTCACACTGGTGCAGATTATGAAACACAACATTACATGGTATCTATTTCCCTAAAATTATTATTCTTTTTTAAAAACACACAATTCTAAATACGTGAATAATCTGTAATACTCTGTTATCTAGAATGGTACGCATTCAGCTTCCATTGATACACAAAGAGAGCTACAGTCTGCAGCCCACAATTTTTACCAACAGCTTGTGTGCACCCTCAGACAAAGGGTCATTTTGGAAAAGGAAAATCCAGGTTAGATTGTTTAAATACTAGACATCTTAAAAAAAAAAAATCATATGTCCGTTTTTGCATTGCACTGCATTTATACTCTTTTCTTATGCAGGTTCTTGTCAGCACCTACTACTGGCTTCCATGTTTGCATTGAATTTTTGTTACCAGCCCGTTGATCTGGTGCTTGTCATCAAATGTGGCATCCTTGAAGTTCTATCTTTGCTGACCAACAACAGCTGTTACCTGATGAACCAGGGTTGGTTTGCAGCTTCAGCGTCACCACATGCTCTGCTCAATGGTGCAGTTAAATTGGCTTGTGCACGTTTGCTGCAGATTTTAACAGTAGCTGCAAGGTGAGAGTGTGTTATCATTTTTCATGTCTATTTTTGTCTGATATAGTTCGTGAAATTGTGTTAATGATAAAGGATGTAATGCTTATTACATTTTTCTACAGCTCCTGTGAGGACACTTTACCAATAGAGATTTCAATTGAGCTCATGGAGGTAATGTGTGAACAGCTCCAAAATATATTGTTCACTTTCCAGCAACTACAAGTTGTAGAGAAAGGCACAGCTGAAGATCTCAGCTTCAGTATCTTTGGTGCAGAGAAAACTGGTGACAAACACATATTTTAGTTAATTAACTGTTGTATTTTTGATTTAAGATGATGGAAAATAATTGTTTTTTTTAGGAATGGAAAGCAGTAAAGTGGTTGAATCCCAGCTTGGTGATTTTCTGGTATTTCTGAGGCGTGTCCTCTCCTCACGAGTGATGAGAAGACCCTCTACATTTGTAAAATGGTTTGAGCCGCTTATAGCCATTATTTCACACAAGAGCTCTTTAGGTAACATTTCAAAACCTTTTGTAAATAAACTTTTATGGGCATCTTGATGCTAACTTGTTTTGGTTCTTTATGCGTTTCAGGTTCTTCATGCTTTCATAGCCTTCGCACACAGCTTTTGGCCTTCCACATTTTAGAAAAACTTTTACCTGCTTGTCCTGAACCAGATCAAATTCAAAAGGTATGTTTAAGTTGTTTTGGCTACCTATAAACCTATTCCTACCCTTATGATATTGAGGTTATTAATGTGTCCGTCTTTCTTTCAGATTGTTAAACAACTCTTTCAGCTCTTATCTGTTTACATGTGGGAAGAGCCTTTGACTGAAAGGAAGCTTGTTGAGACTGTTGATCGACATACCAAGGTAAAAAACACTTGCGAAAACATATCTTTCATGCCTTAATGTTATTATGTGTTTCCACCTAATACTTATATTCTGCAATTCTTCAAAGGATTCTGGTGGCTTTGAAGAATGTATTGCAATTGGAGAGTTTTCGTTTGATCCCCACAAGCTTATTTGCTGCACTTTAGAGAGTGGAAACATTCTCTCCCATGGCGCAGGTGGGAAAGGTTACGGCTTGGCAACAACCGCTATCACTTCAGGTTGCTTTATATGGAAGGTAAGAACTTTTACCATTTTGGTAAAAGGGAAATTGACACATACAAACCTGCTAATGGTAATATGTGCCTGATTATTTCCTTAGTTCCACATCACCAAAGAAAACAGAGGCAATGAGGGCACATGCATAGGTGTTTCACGCTGGCCCGTTCGAGATTATAATCATCATACCACCACCGACATGTGGCTGTATCGGGCTTATAGTGGCAACTTGTATCACGGAGGCGAACTGGTCCGTAGCCTTCCATCCTTTACCCAGGGGGACACTATCACCTGTATCTTAGACATGGAAGCACACACAATATCATTTGCTAAAAATGACAAGGTTTGTTCAAACAAGCCCTTGTCATTGTAAGACGACTGCTTCTACTCTTTATTTACGGTCTCTTTTTGATAGGACCCAAAGCTGGCATTTGAAGGTGTGTCCGCTTCTGAACTGTATCCCTGTGTTTTATTCTACAGCAGTAACCCTGGAGAGAAGGTAATGATTAATTTATGTCTTTGATGGACACAAATGGTATGAAGACAAATATTGAATAACATTTTTTATAGGTGTCCCTGCATGACCTTCAGATGCGAGGTGTTCCAAGTAATTTACTTCCTGGAGAGCCACTTTGCAGTCCCCAGACTTCTGTTCTTCTTGAGTCTATGTTGCAGCTTCTCCATAAGCTCCACCAGTGTGATCACTGGTCCTCCAACATTAACCAGCATCTCCATACCCAGCTGGAGCTCATCAGTCCGCTGCTAAAAGACAAACATTTTGGACAAGGTCAGCGAACTAACCATTGGTGCAAGTGTTTTTCATATTAACTTAAAAACCTGAAGTGAATGTGTGGAAACGAACATAAATATTCTATGTCAGAAATATGTTTAATTATTACAAGGTGTTTCATTATACTTTAATAATTTGTAATAATGTTTTGCAGTTCAGGGACTTGAAAACAGAAAAGAAGACAATGAAAAAGATGTGTTGTGTGAAGACACGAGTGATCGGCTGCCACTTGGTGTTTTTTTGTCAGAAGCTAAGCTCTCAACTCTTTGCACTGAAGTGTGGCCTGTGTTGGCGATGATTGGTGGAGTAGATAGTGGCCTTCGAGCAGGAGGTGTGTGCAGACACAGGCCCAGTGGGCGCAGAGCGATTGTACTGGGCATCCTCAAAGAAGGAAGCACGCTCTGCAAACTTCAATGGGAAGAAGGAGATCTTTCTGTTAGGTATTTTAACCAACACCACATGCAACATATTTATTATCACATTCATAGTTGATCATTTCTTACTAACAATCATAGAAAGATTCTTACATTTGTCATGTTTTGATTCCTTCTTTTTCTTTTTATATATTATGTCTTGCTGTTTTATTAATTATTTTTTTTCTCTTCTTCAACCTTAAATCCATTGAACACTTTCACATCTTTCCTGATGTCTTCAATCTGTATCTCTGTGGCTTGTCATCCCTTTCAATAACTAAGCTACATGAATTCTTGGTCACCTAGCGACACACCCATCGTCTCACTGGAGCCCTGCCCCTCAACCTGTTGTGATGTCACCCGACTTGGAGGCCTCAAGCCAATGGTCCTATTAGATCTTGTATATCTCATGGGTGTGCTGGAAGAGCATGGATGGCAAGGAACTGTACCACCCTCTCCAAAAAAGTTCTCAGAAAGTGAAACACAGTGTTGCTTGGATGAAGAAATTGAGGAAGAAGATGTTTGGCAGGCAGAGGAGCAAAAAGTGGAGCAACATTTTCAGTGTGACCCTTTTCCTTCCCCAACCAGTGATGTTGTCAAAAAGACTGAGGACTCTCAGGATTCGATTTCCCATTCTCAATTATCAAGAGGGGATGCTTTTCCTCTAGAGATGAGAGCAGTCAAAGTGTCATACCTCCTCACTGCTGCTCTGAAGAGCCTCAATGTCATGTTCAGCTGTGAAAAGCTGTCCGACTTGCTGCTTGTGGCTAAAAATGAAGCATCAGTTCCTAACCTTGACCAGCCCAAGACTCCTAACAAACAATGGGATGAAAGTGCTGAACTGCGTTCAGTGATGCAATATGTAGTTCAGAGCATGGTAAAATGGGCCGTTCGACCATGCCCCATCAAACAGAAGGTGTCCTTGTCCGATCTGGAGAGGGCTCAGATTATGATCTACAAAGGAGCACTCAACAGCCTGTGTGATGATGTCAAAGGTATTCAATCATTCATAAAATATATGCATAAATTTTATTTTTAGAGATTTCAGTAACAACTTGGCTTGCACTTGCAGATTCCGGCCACACTATGTCCTCTCTTCCCATTTCCAAATCATCTAGTTCAGTCTCCTTGTACAGCGCAGGCTCAGAGGGAACTGCTATATTTGGTCAGTCTAACAGGGCCTCTGTTTCATCATCTAACACTGATTTGGCAACGTCCCTTCCCATGAGCTTGCACTCAGACGGTCTGGAAAATTTCAACCCTTTTCTTCCTATCAGCCTTCTCCAGTGAGTATTAACATCAGACAGAGCATTATTTAACCAAATCAAATCTAGAATGTTAAAATCTATTATAAATTATATATATATATATATATATATATATAATTTATAATTTATTCATATTTTATAAAATACTGAATATAGTCCTGCATTTTTTTTTTAATTCAACAGCAGTAATTCAAATATTCAGGAAGTAGGTGAGGATAATAGGAATGGGAGATTGAAGCTTGCACTGCCCTTAACTAAGGCTTTGAAGTGGTTCTTTTAACCAGGCCAAATAACAAAGTAATGCTTAGCATTTCTGAGTGTTGCATCCCACAAGCCAAACATTTATTTATGACACACAATACAGTTTTGGCAGATATGTAGCAATGTGTGGACGTTTACACAGTCTTGTCATTCTAATACATTTTCATTTACTTCAGACATATGGTGCTTACACGGTTCCCTACTCTCACTGGCCTGGTTAGCTCCTCACCCATGCTGCACCCCTGCTTCAGCCTGGCCAGCGCTGCTTCTTGTGATGCTTTCACAGAGCAACAGACTAGCTTCATGGAGCCTGGTCCGTCTAGTACCCAGGCCAGAAGCAGTCTGGGTAAGAAGTTTTTAAAAAAGTTTGGACATTGGACAAATAATTTGTATTTTGCTACTAAACAAAAATGGTGAATTATGAATGATTGAACTACTTTCTATAATTAATTTTGTAACTTATGCGTTTTATCATAGGCAGGAACTTGGTAGTAGAGTAAAAAACTATGACTTCCAAAACTAAAACCAATCCCTCATACAGCACCATTACTATGCATGTACGCAGCATTTTTAAAACTGTTATATTTTGTCTGGAGAAAGTATTTTCTGCATTGGAAGAAACTGTTTCTAAATGGGTTAGTTTTCCCCCAAATTTGTACTTGCTTTTTGTTTTGTATAATTTTCTTTTTCAACCACCAGAACGGACACAAACTTTTGTCACCAGCCGTTTACTAGAAATGGGGTTCACTTTGAGGCATATCTACTGGGCTATGGAAGCAGCAGGTATATATAGTGTTTTGGTCAATACTAAACATTTGTACAGATCTGACCCTGGTCCAAATGTTGTTGTATGATTATCTGATTGTGTGGTGTCCATGTCGTCTCCTTCACTCACCCCCTGCATGAATCCCTCCTCTACCACCAGAGAACCTTCAGCAGAAGGCGCAGGCTTGTGTAGAGTGGAGGTAGAGTGGAGGTAGAGTGGAGGTAGAGTGGAGGTAGAGTGGAGGTAGAGTGGAGGTAGAGTGGAGGTAGAGTGGAGGTAGAGTGGAGGTAGAGTGGAGGTAGAGTGGAGGAAGAGTGGAGGTAGAGTGGAGGAAGAGTGGAGGAAGAGAGAGAAAGAGTAGAGGAAGAGTAGAGAAGAGTAGAGGAAGAGTGGAGGAAGAGTGGAGGAAGAGTGGTAGGAAAGTGGAGGAAGAGTGGAGGAAGATGGAGAAGAGTGGAGAGGAAGATGGAGGGAAGAGTGGAGGAAGAGTGGAGGAAGAGTGGAGGAAGAGTGGAGGAAGAGTGGAGGAAGAGTGGAGGGAAGAGTGGGAAGAGGGCGGAAGAGTGCGGAAGAGTGGCGGTAGAGTGGCGGTAGAGTGGCGGTAGAGTGGAGAGGTGAATAGCGAGATGTATATTTTTCTAGTAATTTCTTATGTCTTTTTATCTACTCCTGTGATAAGAATGTTCTATGAGGATATAAACGGATTGTTTTACCTTATTAGATTTATCAGGTGATTTTGACTCTCAAACCATTGAGGTGTTGGCCAGCTGGATGCTTGAGCACCCACTGACCGAGGAACAGCAAGCTGCACGCTCGCCTCATCCAGAAGGGGCTCCTGACACACCATCTCCAGATGGACCAGAGACTGTGCAGTGTCCCGAACGACCCACCAGTCAAACCAATGAAAGGTGTTGCTATTTGGTTTCTATTACTCTATTTTAAATCTCAATCATGGTATAATAATCTCACATTATTCTTAAATCTGCACATCAAATTAGCATTTATCTTTTGTGACTGTGAAATGTTATTATTTTTTCTTCAGTCTTTTGCCTGGGCTTGACTGGATTGAAAGAGAAAATGTTTTGGATGTCCACTTAACCAGAAACCGCCCCCCTCCAGCACGGAGGCGGCGCTCAGGGCCAACTCAGAGAACCTCATTTCGAAGAACAGGTTTTTTACAGTTTCATCACATTATTTTGATATACATACAGTATATTCATAAATATATTTGTGTTTTCAGATATGCCATTAATCAGTCCCCTGCCACAACTGTACCAACCGCAGACAGGATCTACTGAATGGGCAGAGCAGGTGGAGTTTCATCCTTACGCCACTGAAGAGGAGTCCGAGTTGGACTACATGGAAGATCCTTATCATGAAGACTCTTATGAGGATCTGCTTACCTCATCGTTTTTCACTTTAGAGAGAGATGCACTCCAGATAGTTGAGGTACTTTGAATAGCCATCAGCTATTTGCTGATCTTTTGATACATAATATTACTTGTTTATTTACAGGCTGGTGAAGAACACAGTCAGATGGTTAAGTGTGAGCTGTGTAATACACTGACCCTTCAATTTAATAATCACATAAAACGGCGGCACCCAGGATGTGGACAAAGCGCTGCACGTAAAGGCTATGACAGCACAGGGGCCTATGTAGATGTCTGGTTCAAAGGCGAGTGTGGCTCCAATTTCCCCTTCTACTTGCTGTGCAGCTCATGTAGAGAAAAATATTTGGCTGCAAATATTAATGAAATTAATTCCAAACATGAAAGGTAATATTTCACTACTTGAAATGATACACTACATGAATATAGCTGCCTATAACCTTCTGTTTTGTTTCAGGATTAAAGGTGTCACTTCTGATCTCACTGGTCAATTTGATGGCACAGTAGATGGTATGTAATATTTTACCTTACAACATTCTTGAAACATTTCGATTGGCTAAGTATTCTTTATTGTGTGGTCAAAATGAAGACGATTGGGATCTTAGTCATTCAGACTGTGTGTCAGATAAACTGACTGGTCTGGAGGACTTTGGACTCCTGCTGAGACCTCTGGGCTTAAATGAAAAGAAGCTGGTGCCAGACCCCATTGACTTTTCTGAGCCTGACCCACTTGGAGCCCTAGTCTACAACTCTGCTGATTCTACAAAAGCTGTGGCAGTGAAAAGTATGTTTATAGGATACTGAAATTACACATTTTAACACTTCGCCCCAGTGGTCTATAAACAGAACCACTATTATTTGGTAAAGTAACATGCTAGCATAGATTTTCCAATAGGTTCTGCTCAAGATCAGAAAAACTGCCTGAGTCTTGGACAGCAGGCTGTTTCCCTGAGGGATTCTCAGGACAGAGTGAAGGCATTGAAACGAGTCACTTCCACTGCTCAGATCCTGCTCGCGTACAGCATGGTGATGAGAGCTCTGTCTCAGGCGGCCTCAAGGTGCATTGTTCATTAACACCTTTTTTTAGGTGTCATGATTTATGTGTGTGACATGTAACATGTACAGTCACATTTGAAATCATTTCTCGTGCTCAGTGTCACAGTGGGTAGCCCGTCGAATGGACTGGAGTCTTTGGGCCTGGCAGACATTCGCGTGTTGGTGCGATTGATGGCGCTTGCGGCGGGAGGAAGGGCTCACACCTGTGTCGGCAAACAGGAGAGTGTGAAAATGATGCAGACGAAGCGCAGCAGCCCCTCTTGTCTCAACTTCCTCACAACAGCCATTGGCAGCGTTGTGTCCCACAGTCCAATGGCCTACAGACAGCTAGTGGAGATATGCACTCATGTATGTCTATTTTCTAAAGTTATAGTCTTATGTAAACTAACTTAACTTACTAACTTCTTAAAGAAACAACTGTTTGTACCCATAGGAATTAATGGCTGCAGCTACTGGAGTGAATATTGGAGCAATTACTGACCCACAACAAAGACTTTGTGTAAATACAACAGCAATGGGCCAGTGTAGTCAGCAGAGAGACTATAACGACCAAAGAGCTTCCACTTTCCTTGTCACACAAAGTCTAGTGTCTCTGCTCACGGAAAAGGGCATTTATTGTTACAGCCAGGAGCGATTTGAATGTGAGGCTAATGGTAAGAACATCTGATCAAACTATATGTAATATACTTTTTAATTAATTCATTTCTAAATAATGTATGTCATTTTACTATACAGCAGATGTTAGACAAGAGGGTTCTTCCTCATCCCTGCCTTCATCTCCTCTACCTCACCTGGTTAGAGTAGGTCCTCTGGAGTTGTCAAATGCACTTGCTGCATGTGTCCTGTCTGCTCGACTCACAAACACACACCGGCAGTGGGCAGCTCAGCAGCTGGTGAAGGCGCTGGCTGCTACAGGAAGAGAGGGCCTTCCCCGGCCACAGACATACAGTGATCTCACTGGTGATTTGAGGAAATGCCCTCTGAGACGTCTTGAAGGACATTACAATAAGGTTTTCATATTGCTGACCTCTATTATTTCGATTACTGCTTTAGTAACTAGTTCTAACTTAATTATAGCAGTCATCTTTTTTGCTTTAAATCAGGCTTGACCTTTCATTTATACTAAGTAAGCTTGTATTTCATTTCTAGGTGGTGAGTTCTTCTTGGAACAAGGAGCAGAATTTCCTGGCCACCTGCTCTCAAGACAAAGTTGTGCAGTTATGGAATATCAAAGCAAATGTTGTGGAGTTACAAAATACTTTCTCCTGTGTCGCAAGGTAATTTTAGTCATCTTTGAAAAATAATACATAGGGCTTTCAAGTTCAACATGTTATGCTTTAGATTAGGTCCTTCTTGTAACTGAGAAGCTATTGTTTTATAAGGAAAATAACTATATTAGCAATGAAATGCTTAAAGTGTACAAAATCTAGTTTGGACCTCTAATCTAAGAACCCTTGGAGACCCCCAGGTTGGAAATAACTGCTTTAGGCCATACTTTGCAAACCAGACATTTATTGTGTGTGTGTTTTCTGTTTCCTGCTTTTGCAGCAGGACTGACTGGTCGAGCACAGAGAGACCTGGCAGATGCCATCATCACATGCCTCCTGTGTACTGGAGTGCTGGGGGAGATTTTTTGGCTACTCCTGAGAACAAACTCATAAGTATCATGTACATTAAGGGTAAGGTATTATAGATAGCAGGGGGTTTGTCATTGATATGTTGAAGTCATTATGTTTAGACTTCTTTCTTTGTACCCTTACAGGCTCTCACTGTCATGTGGAAGCCCAGTTGTCTCGTGTCACAGCCCTTTGTTGGGCACAATCCCTCAGTCTGTGGGGTCTTGACCAACCAGGCTGTGAGAGCAGGCCTGCTGCCAATCTTCTGGTTGGACGACTTGATGGTTCCCTCTGCTGGATGCAGGTCACATTGCAAGAAATGCATTTGTACGTGAGAAGCACTGAACTAATCCACTGCTACCGGAAGGAAGGTACGAGGACTGCTCAATATTGAAAGTGACACACACCAACGACATGTATACATCTGTGGAAGTACTAAGCACCTATATTCTTGTTCTTGAAACTTGCCCTCAGCTCCCCAATGTTTAGCCTGGAATAGTGAGGATAGACCATTTGCAGCAGGATATCCTGATGGAAAGATTCTGTTGAGTTCCATTGACACTGATGAAGATGAGCAGCCAGAAGTGTTGACCGTTTACTCGGTTTGTGAACTAATTTTACTTTAACTTTGAAATGAAATGTGATATTATTCATTCTTCACTCTAAATGGCCATCTGTTATTGTTCAGGAGGGTTTAACGGCTCTTAAATGGGACCCCACTGGACAGCTACTCCTGTGCCTCAGTCGGTCAGAGCTTGTTAGGATTGTGGGACGGTCTGGGGTAACGTGGGTCACTCTGCACTCTCTGATGCACACAGGTATTGTTAATGTCACTGAGTGGTGCCCTCTCCCAGGCAGAGGACCTGATCCCAGGCTCATGATGGCAGTGTAAGTGAGCTATTTTCATAATCAGTAGATTTAACCCAAATGTTAAATATGCTGACTTCTATATATGACTATCTTATAAAGGATATAAATGTAAATATTTGTTTCACAGGGGTTGTCAGAATGGCTCTGTGTTTATCTGGACACTACCTCAGCCAAACCCACCAAATAGCTTTTCCAGCTGTGATAACTGTACTGCGAAGGTCAGTTATGCTGTGTATTTTAAATGTAAAGGGATATATTTTAATCATAGCTCAATATAAGGAATAAAAAAGAGGATTCCTGGAGATGGGCTGTTCATTTATTTATTCTTTAATTACCTAGGATATCAGGATAAACTGGCCTTTTATTCTGTTAGATTTAAGCAGGGATGAACATTCACCAGAAAGGGATAGCCTACCATGACATTTTTTAATTTGTGACAATTTTGACACAATTTTTTGGCGTCATTAAATGTAGTCCTCTTCTAATAAATTGTCCTTTCGTTTTACTTACCCATCTACCCAATTCAAATCATTTGATCATAAAGGGCAAAGTCATTCTGAATACCTGCACTATGTTTTCAAGATCTTCCGTCTGCTCAGTTGTAGGCTGTATAGTTTGTGTTGCAGTGGTTTTTTTTCATGCAATTGTTTATACCGAACATTTAATATGTCTTTCTTTGTTTCAACAGGACCGTGCAGTTTGTATGTTTGTACTTCATGGTCACATTACAGCTGTCAAATCACTTTCCTTTTGTCCCAGTGGATTGGCTCTGGTTTCAGGGGGAATTGGAGGCCTACTAAACATTTGGTCTTTACAGGTCAGGACACAAGTACCAATGCACTAATTTGCTTCTGTGTACTCAATACTTTATCTAACATGAAAAATAATTGCCGTGCTTTCTCCTGTTAGGATGGTTCAGTTTTACAGACAGTGACAGGTTTGGGATCAGTTGTCAATACTACCTGGATCCCAAATGTGGGGGTAACTGCCTGCTTTGGAAGATCAAAGGTATATGAAGTGTTTTAAATAAAACAAAAATAAAATTAAAAATTATGATAGTAGTAAAACAACTATTCTTTGTGTCCCCTTCTCCTTTTCGTTCAGGATGTTCTACTGATTTGCTGCACACCTGAGTGGATTCAACAGAACCATGTGCTTGCTTCGTGCCGCATGGCCCTTAGAAGCCAGAATATTTTAGGCTTAAACAGGGCACCTTGTCTGGCTGTGCTTCTGGAGAGGCTCCCATTGTTGCTCCAGGAACAATACAATTATGAAAAGGTACAGTGCACTGTACCTTCAAAGTTGGACTCACCTACTATATCCTTGTGACCTTTTAATTCACTTGAAAGTGTTTTTTTCCCCGGTAACTTCCTCATACAGGTCCATGTGACATCTGGTGACCAGCTTGTCCACAGTGCCTTTTTGCAAACTTTGGCCTCTGTGGCTGTTGGTTTGTCTTTGGAAAAGCACCTTTGCCATTACCTTTTACCACCACATCACAGGTCAGCAGATTTCCACTCATGTCCATCCGAGTGGAGCTGGCTCAGCATGTATGCCACCACTGTCCGCACCGCCGAGTCCATTTCCAGTGGCACAGCCTTCCCAGAATCGTTTATGTTTGAGTTTGAAGACATTATTGACAAAGAAACTACAGTGGCTTTGGTGAGTGGACGTTTACTGAAACAAGTCCTATACCCAAGATCTGAGAATTCACCTGCATTGATTTATAAAATGTGTAAAAAATATTTGTTAGGATAATAGTAAATGGAGCTTCAAAATGGATGAGCAGTTGATGTCTTGGGCCACCACAAAACCAGAGGTAACATTAATCATAGTGTAAAGAATGCAGTGTGACTATAAATGGAATTCTGTATTAGGATTGGCAACAAGGTGGGAAGAGTGAAGTTCACCTGTGGGGAAATGGGCGATATGGTCAGCTTGCAGGAACAGGGGTAAATCATATGGTGCCCACACTGGCACATTCCCTGTCTCAGACACAGCAGGTAATCTTTGATTCATTTTGCACATACTGTATTACTCTTTGGCTGCTGTAGATTTAGTTCATCTTGGCCTTTTCTCCCTAGGTGGTATGTGGGCAGAACTGTACCTTTCTGGTCCAGTCCAATGGGACTGTCCTGGCTCTGGGGGAAGGACAGTATGGCCGATTGGGGCAGGGAAATTCTGATGACCTCTATGTGCCCACCATTATCTCTGCATTTCAAGGTACACATTTCAGTGAAACACAAATTATCTTTGATTGTTGAACTGTTTAATGATATGCACATGTATATAATATTGAACAATGCATATTGTATAATACAATTATGAGACTCAAATAGAATAATGTACTGTTCATGATCTCAAACAGGTTATGTGGTGACTCAGTTGGTGACATCCTGTGGTTCTGACGGACACTCCATGGCTCTGACTGAGACTGGGGAAGTTTTTAGTTGGGGAGATGGAGATTTTGGAAAACTGGGCCATGGCAACAATGAAAGACAGAGAAGACCAAAACAGATTGAGGCTTTACAAGGGGAGGAGGTCATTCAGGTAAAGATGTGCTTCATGGTTTTCCTTATTAATAACACTAACTTGAATTTGGATAATAACAATTATACTTTTCCTTTTCAAGCTTTCCTGTGGCTTCAGGCATTCTGCAGTGGTAACTGCAGATGGGAAACTCTTTACTTTTGGTAGTGGTGAATCTGGCCGTCTTGGTCTAAGGTCAACATCTAATAAAATGCTTCCTGAAAGAGTGGCTGCTCTTGAAGGGTATCATGTGGCTCAGGTGAGACCAATATGATTGTTTCTCTTAAAATCTAGTATTCTTTAATGAAATTACATTTGTAATTACACTGAAGGTCATTTTAAAATAGAATATGGTTGGCAGGTATCTTGTGGCCTCAATCACACTCTTGCTGTTTCACTTGATGGTATGGTTGTGTGGGCATTTGGAGATGGTGATAATGGAAAACTAGGTGCAGGTTCTTCGTCTGCAAAATACTATCCACAAGTAAGACTGATGCAAAGAAAGGCAAATGTACATTTTTCAATTCTTATCAAATGTAATTATGCTCTGTACTAATACACTCTATCGGTGGCATTTAAGAAAGTGGAGCTGCTTTGCAACATTGGAATTAAGAAGGTCAGCTGTGGGACCCAGTTTTCTGTAGCTTTAGCATGTGATGGAAATGTGTACACATTTGGACAAGGTAATGTCTACATGTGACACTTGATGGCACTGAAAAAATGCATGATTTGAGCTGAAATGGTAGGTAGCTGGAACTTTCTTTTTTGTTTTCCCAGAGCGTATGATTGGCCTGCCAGACTCCATGCTTAAGAATAAGTCAAATCCTCAGGTAGTACCATCTTTTGAAGGGCTCTTCATTGAAGACATTGCAGTTGGTTGTGAGCATGCTCTTGCGCTTTCATCCAATGGAGATGTTTATGCCTGGGGTTGCAACAGTGAGGGACAGGTAAAGTCAAGCAATCATTTTTGTTGAAACCAATATCCAATATCCACTAACTCAAAATTATTTTCCAGCTTGGCCTTGGTCACTGCAATCCAGTGAAAGAACCCACCCTCATAACTGTGCTCCATGATAAAAACATCCGTCAGATCTCTGCTGGCCGCTGCCACAGTGCAGCATGGACAACACCTACTACCTCAATAAAAAACTCAGGTGGATTTAATGACTTACAAATGCTATGTATGTTTGAGTTTTGCAAATGCACTAAGTACTAACTTTGGTATGGTCTTTGCAAAGGTGGTTCAGGAACTTTTCAGCTGGGCCTTCCCCAGTCAATTCCACCTCAATACAACACCCTGAAAGACTGCACTCCAAACGTACTAAGCATGCGCCTTATGGTCCTCTACCACTTCTCTGACCTCATGTACAAGTCGTGGAGACTACTCTGTCTGGACTCTAAGAATCTGGTAGCCAAACAGTCTGTATCTGTATTGTATTAATTATATGACAGCATATATTTATTTGTGTAACGTTAAACCCGATCCAGGTGTCCATCTCACGTTACAGTTTAGGGACAAATGCCATCATCCGAGGTGAGCTTCGAGGACTCCTGTCACCCAAGGTTAACACTTTGCCTCTGGTCCGCTCTATTGGCCGAACAATGACCCAGGGTAAAACATATGGTCCACAAATCACTGTGAAAAGGATTTCAACCAGGTAAAAGTCAGATGTTGCACATACCATTTCATTACATTTCACAGTAAGCGGTTACAGCTTAATCATTTTCTATATTCATAGGGGGAGATCAAGCAAGCCCATCTTTGTACAGATCGCTAAGCAGGTGGTGAATCTGAACCCTCTGGAGCTGCGGCTGCCATCACGAGCTTGGAAGGTCAAGCTGGTTGGAGAGGGAGCGGATGATGCAGGAGGAGTGTTTGATGACACCATCACAGAAATGTGCCAGGTGAGATTGAGAACACCAGCAAATGATTCCAACTGTCTTTTTATTATTGCTTTTTTCTTTGCAATAGGAGCTGCAGTCCAATGTGGTGGATCTTCTCATTCACACTCCAAATAGCTTTGCAGATGTTGGCAGCAACACTGACAGGTACATATATGGCCTGGTCATATAATATCTTTTTATGATTTTATGACAACGTTGCTCAGCTTAAATACATAAATAAGTCAATACAAAGTGTAAATTAATAATAATTCACAAAATTATAAAATTAGAATACACACAAAACATTTGATTTATTGAGGTTGAAGTTTTTTTTCTTTATACAAGGTTTCTGTTGAATCCTGGAGCTCTGTCTGACGATCACATGATTCAGTTCCGATTTTTGGGCATCTTAATGGCTGTAGCTATACGGACCAAGAAGCCACTGGACCTTCATTTAGCTCCCTGGGTTTGGAAACAGCTCTGCTCAATACCATTGACAGAAAGTGACCTTGAGGAGGTGGATCTGCTGACCTTTCGCACACTGCAGGGGATTCTTCATCTCGAGAACAGCGGGATCACAGAGGAGAATTTCCATGTGGTAAGCTGCTATAAATCAATGTAAGGAAGATGTTTCACTTTCTTCTTTCTTGTTTTATTTCAAAATGCATCTCTCTGTCATTTAAGATGATCCCACTAGACTCCTTTATGGCTCACAGTGCTGATGGAAGACTTGTGCCTATAGTTCCTGGTGGCCAGAACATTTCATTGAGCTTTGCCAACAGGACTGAATATGTGGAACAAGCCTTGCACTACAGACTGCATGAAATGGATTCTCAGGTAAGAAAAAAGAAAAACACTGAATGTAAACCTCCTTGAAGACCTCCCCTCACAGCACTCTCACAGTGTGTTGCTGTTCATCTTTTGTGTTGATATAAAGCTGACATGGTTTTGTTGTTTCCAGGTGACCGCGGTCAGAGAGGGCATGTCCACCATCATCCCGGTGCCCCTCCTCTCCCTGTTGACAGCACAGCAGCTGGAGCAGCTGGTCTGTGGCCTTCCAGAAGTCTCAGTTGAGATGCTGAAGAAGTTGGTGCGTTACCGTGACATCACTGAGAGCCAGCAGTTGATTGGCTGGTTTTGGCAGAGCTTGGAGGAGTTTACCAATGAAGAGCGGGTTCTCTTTCTGCGTTTTGTGTCCGGAAGGTCCAGGCTACCTTCAAACCCAGCAGATATAAGCCAGAAATTCCAAATCATCAAGGTTGACAGGGTAAGGATGCACAACATGGTATTACTGATAATTAGATACAGAGCTCAACTACCTTGGGAAAGGGGATAAAGATGACTAAAATTACCTCACAGCAATACAAAAGATTTTTTGTCTCGATTGTAAAGTTAATGATTTTGTTAAAGAATTTTTTGTCTTATTTTGTTATTACACTATAGTAGAAGTCAAGAATTTTGAAATAATCTTGAGAATTTCTTGTTTTTTTCCAGCCTGTCAATGGCCTCCCCACAGCTCAGACGTGCTTCTTCCTGCTTCGCTTACCCCCCTATTCGAGTCAAGCCATCCTTGCAGAACGATTACGTTACTCAATTCATAACTGTCCCTCCATTGACATGGATAACTACATGCTGACTCACAACACGGACCCTGCGGACAGCTCTGACACAGAGGACTGAGGCAGCTCACCCACACAATGGAGAAATGAATGTATTTTCTCTGATGCCATGCATTAGATGACAGTGTTATAGCAATGGTGCAGTAGTAAACTGTTAATGTTTCAATCCATGTGCTGCAGTTTGGGCTTTTGTTTTAATACATTATTGCAAGCCATTAAACTACATGGATTTTTTGTTTGTTAACAAGCCAGAGAAAGTTCTAAATGTGCCTCATTTAGTCATAGTTAAGTTAGTTTATATTAAATTCTTCTTATTTTTGTGGGACCATCTCTCACAAATCTCTGAAAATGAATATACAATTCCCTCATGCCAACAGTGTGTTATGGTTGTGCAATTGTTGTAATAAATTTGATGAGGTCGTTTCTATATTGTTCTTCACAATGACAGCAGTTTAGAGTTTTTCCAATGCAAATGCCTCATTTATGAATATTATTATTTATTTATTTCAGTAAAAAAAGAAAAGATTGGTCGCATTCTGTATTGTTCTGTTTAGAGACAACTAAAGCAAAAAGAACACAAGTAGGACCAAACATCAATGGAAACAAACTCACGGCACATTTAAATAAATGCATGTGCAAATATGAGTCCCATTTGGTCCAAAGTCTGTCAAATTTGTCCACTTCCAAATTAAGTCTGAATGTCCTTTTTTCCTTTTGTCTAATGTCTGTTATGTGAGTCCAGTCCTTGATTGTTGGTGAAGTTTGTGTCATCCATTTATTTGTGATGGCCGGTTTTTTTTTTTCCATTTCTTGTGTCCATGGCAGGGGTTTTGAGGCCCATGAACATAGTAACATTGTGTGAGGAGGCAATCTCAAAAACAGCAGTGCCTTGTAAATTTCAGTTCAATGTTTGAACAACAGGATATGTGGTTATGGTTTGCCTCCTGATTGCCACAATTTCTCCTACAGTTTGCATTTCCTTGTGAATAATGAGCATTTTGACATGGTGTTATGAAAAAACATAACACATTTTTTCCAACAAAATTCAAGACATGTTATTTTGTGGTCCGATGTACACATTTTTTCGCACTCTGTCAGTCAATACATTACATTATCTTTCCCATTTGTTAATAATATATGTAATAGAAGAGTTGTCCAGGTTATTAATGCACTGATATAATTTTGAAATGTTCTGCTCTATATGCCTTGATAAAAATTCCGGTCAGAGGGTTACAATGGTAATTGCTTTGTTAAATGTCTTGGTACAGGTAAGTAAACATATGCCTAAATGAAGGGGAACATGTATTCAAAACGTAAGGTTTATTAATATAATCTATACGAGGTTTATAATACCAAACTATGGATTCCAAAATGGGTTCGACCTCGCGGACTATGACGATGAACAAAAAGGACTAATACCTGTAATGAACACAGGAGGGCAGTACTGTTGTTTGACTTTCATGGAGAAGAAGCTAAAGGTCTGACTAAGCAGGTCGGTGCTGATGATGTATGTAGGACATCTTCAGTTCTCCAGTCATCTCCGTCACTGCGCTCCTCCTCGTCGCCTCACTTCAATTCGCACATTTGAAGTCTGTATGTGGTTAAACTCCATTCAAGGTTGCATTTTCGGTTTTTAGACTGATTCATAAATTGTGTCCACACACAAATGCAGGGGGTCCTCGTGGTGGCATAAAATTAGGCCAGGTTTGTTCATCAACACAGGTGCGGTTCAGAAATCACTGTATTAAAAATGGTTTCCTCCTTTTATTCATATTTAAGTTAATATTTTAAAATGTACAAACAAAACAAAAACAATAGGCTCTTCTATCTGACAGACAGGGCCGTTTGTTATTTCAGAAAGATCGTCACTCAGTAAATTACATCTGTATTGAAATTATTTTGGGGCATTGGGTCTATAAAACATGTACATTTTTTTAGCACTTTTGGAAATGATTTATATAAACTAAAGGTGCACTGTATAACTTCTCTGGTGGAGTGTCTGTCTCCATTGAGATGCCTTTGTTCCAGAATATGGCATTACAATTATCTATCAACCTATGTATTCAATTACACATTTATTGCTAAAAAATGCATTGAAAATCATCCAGATCTGACCATGGATCCACAATGGTACCATGGAAGTAGATATGTTTAATACCATACTGTGGAACATTCTCATATTTTAATTTTAATTTTATACTATAGCAATTTAAAATTGTTTCTTAATGCATTGAATATATGTTTTATAATGTTTTATATTATTGCTCAGTGTTTTATGTTGCACCTTAATGCTGAGACAAGTTCCTATGTTTGTGAATTTTGTTCATTGGCAATGGCAATAAACCCTTTCTGATTCTGATAACGATAACATCCATATGGAGACAAGGTGAGCATGATGGAACTTAAAGCTGAAGTACTCAATTTTGTTTAAAACTGTAATAAGTACATTATCAGAATCAGAATTTCTTGTCAAAATCTAATAAAAAAACATTGTATCTTTTGAAAAATGTGTCAGATGAGTTTTGAGATGAGAGCTGATTGGCTGTGCAAGAGTTGACCACCCAGCTTTGCTTTTCTGTCTGAAAAAGCTGTTCTAAAGCTGTGCCAGTGGCTAAAAAGAAAGGTGAGTACTAGTGACGGGCCAAAGGTTTGTGAGAGCTAAGAAAACGCATTGTTGGGAAGAACTTTGAAACGTATTTAGTTACAGAATACTTGCATTAAAATGTAAACTGTACCGGAATACAGTTAATCTAAATTAGTATTCTATGTATTTTTGGTACTCCCCACACTGGGAACTTTCTTCTTTCACAATTTCCTGATCAGGTACCACAACTTTAACCAGAAGCATTACATAGTGTATCTATGAAATGAAAATTGAAATGAAATTGATATGAAAATCTTAAATAAAATAAAAGATTTCCAAATGTTCAGTTATATTTCTCCATAATATTTTGTGTCGAAATCTTGTGTTAAGTTCTGGTGTGTGTTGTTGGTGTAGAACAAGGGCACAGGTCAATGGGGAGCACTCATTATGTGTGTGTCCTGGCTGGCACCCTGTCTTCTCCAGTTACTCCACAGAACAGGAGGCTCTCAGACACCCAAGAAGACACTGGTATGGTTTCAGACTGTCAGGTGACGGTGGCTCGGCCTGCCAGCTCACATCTAAAGCCAGAGGGAGCACAGGAAAGAGACCCGGACAGGGAAACTCCTCTGGTCAGAGATTAGTTACACACAGACTTCATAAATACTACAAGTGTACTGAAAGTGTGATCAACATGAATTGCTACAATGTCTTCATTAAAATATTGCCCTCCACATGTAGTTATCCCATTGTTAAGTGGGAAGTAAAAAGACTGGGTGTCATAGCCCAACTTAGAGAGGATATAAGTGGCACTTGGTGGGACACATGAGACACATTAATAATGCACACTGGCTGAACGACCAGCATGATCTTTTCTCTTTCTTATGAGATCCTGATGTGTTTCATCTCCTTCAGTAAGTAACTGCTGTGGCATATTTTCAGTAGTATTACTTTGTGCCACATGGATCTGTCAGAGCACAGCAGATTTACTTGAGCATTAAACTAACAATACTTTAAACTAATTGTTTATGTATGGGTATACGGGCCAATAAGTGTATAGTGTATTTCCTTGTTGTGTTGTAACATTTTGTATGATCAAAGATTGTGTTCCTGCAATTTAGTGTCTATGGTGAGGACATTGAGGACAAGTATTTTTGTTTGTTTGTTCAGTTCCTCCTACTTTCTGACGAGGTAAGTACATCAGTGTTCCGTCAGAAAGTCAGTCAAAGTTATAGAAAAGTGTTTCCCATAGATTCCCAGGAGACTATGGTGGCACAAATATTTGTAATCTCATATAATTTGTGTCCTATAGTTTATCTTTAAGCAGCCCTTTTTGCACAATATACCGGTAGTTACATTGAAATGTTAAACATAATATAATTTGGGCACCGAAATGTGGTTTTGTGATGATATGATGTATGTGGATGAGGACTGTTTCCGGGAACCAGGCAGATACATAAAGGCTTTAAATCTGATTTTGCATCAGTTTTACCTTAATTATGATGATGATGACTATCTACTATGATATACTACGTCATTAGCCTTCACTGTCGGTGGGAATCAGCGCGGACCTAAATGATGCTCTCTGAGGCGCGGACCCAAATGATGCTCTCTGAGGCGCGGACCCAAATGCTGTTCTCTGAGGTTACAAGCTAATACAAAACTACAGAGTGCTCTATACCAATAAGCCATTACACAACAAGGGCATTGGCCGCACCACTCTTTTGTTAAGCTGCAACGGTTACATCAAAAAGCAGTGTGCCCTTAGCTCTGCCCTTGCTATCAAATACATTTGTATTTAGTGGATTACTGAAAAAATTTAATCAATCCAGTCTATCTGTTATTTATTTTATTTACTAATGGCGATGGAGTTGGGAATATTTTTTTAATTCTCAGTGGCAATGAACATCTGGTATGTGCCATCTGCGCATGTTATTCTCACATGGTACAGATCAAGATTATCAGTTCTAAATGGATATGCTGAAACTCACTGGTGTGTGAGGTGCTTCACAGATGTTTCAGAGCATTTCTTGTTTTAAAGTTTGAAGTCAGTTATGAACAAGTTTGACTGTGACATTTTACCCTGAAGAAGTGGTCACAATGTTATACCTGTATAAGGTTACATGGGGGCACTTACATTACTTATTATTTCACTCTTCCCAGGCTATTGGATCAGAACTTTACCTGTGTATCCAGTTTTTAATGCTGTAATAAGCGGATAGCAAAGTTTGTTATAACTAGGAATCACTTCACACAGGTGTAAGTGCAAGTGTGTCATTATTATACTACACACAATTTTGATAGAAGGAAAGCAACATACAATAATTAAAATGCTGCACCTCGAGCTTCTCAAAAAAGTTTGTATTGTGGAAAAAGCTAATTTTGTAAAACTTTACATGTGCATTTTACTCCCACATTCATAGGCTTTGATCACATTTAAGGTGTTGAAAGGGCTATATAATTCAGTACAATAATTATACCTTTGTTTTTACGCTGCTAATCCATGTCCAATCACCATATATATGCAAGTTACGGTCAGATAGAAAAACAATGTTTGATCCTGCCGTCCCCTGCTCATGAACTCAATGTAGTACTGTAACAGACTTTGAGAACACACAATAGCATCTCTCTATTAAGCTGACCTACATACTATTATTTGTGTACACTGTATTGTGCTGACATCAAAGTGGAGGGAATATTTTTAAGCATGGTTTGTGATTTATCTTTGGTTTCTTCCTTAAGAACCAAATGAATCATGTGGGAAACGGCTCTGTTCCCACTTTGCACTGGGATGCTAGCCTGTGCAGCCATACATTTGCACCTCTGCCTGTATGGGTAAACATTTGATAGAATGATTTCAATGATTTGTCCTCTGTTTGCACTTGAGTGTGATCAAATCTCAGGGTGATGTGACTGATCTGTTCTTGTATTACAGCAACAGGTGCCAGAACTGCATTTGTAAACACACCCCAAGCTCACAGACAGACGTGGAACCACGCAACACGAGAACTGACACTCCAGCCAATTCCAGATTAAGAGAGCAAACCACTCAAGGTAAATAATGCCTACAAATTCTTTGAACATAGCAGCACTGAAGTTAACTGTATAGTTGGTAAACCTTGATTGAACAAGGGTTAAACAGAACAAAATGTACAGTTGGACATATATTTTCATGTTTGCATGATAGGGAGGGCAACACTGAGATACATAGCCATGGGAAAAATTCAGTAATAGACCCTTCTGCTTCACCTGAACTACCCACGATAGGTCCAGGCTGAGCCCATTAATCAATCCCCATCTATGCATTACTCATCCTTCTGGGCCAAAGTCTGTATGGCCAAAGGTGGCCATATCACTGAGGACGCCCGATCTCATCTGATCTTGGAAGCTAAACAAGGCTGGGTTAGTTAGTTCTGAAATGGGAGACCACTGGAAATACAGAGTGCAACAGTAGAAGTGTTGTGGGTACAAAAGCACTTTCCAGCTCAGACCACTGCATACAATCCAGTGTGTTTACAACATATTTCTCATGTATGTTTGTTAACATGCTCCCTACAAAATTAGTCTGGCCAGGTCGAATTATCAATACAACACATTCACTTTTAGAATATATGGAAACAAACATTGGCCAAATGGACCACTACATACTGACTCTAGATGGTACAGCGTGTCTGAAATTGTTCATTCAGACATAAACGATGAGCTGTACATGTATGTAGGCGGTGTGTGTCCAGTCGATGTGCCTGGCCGGGCGACTGTGTTCAATTAGGCCAATGTATGCTCTTATCCATCATCATAATGCTCGCTCCTTGTGTGACACACACTCAGCACGCACATTGAGCCTACTCCTCTCCTCTTTGGCCTCTTTTGGAACATTCACATTTACAATCCTTTTTAGTATTTTTATGGGGCACACTGCCACAGGATACTAGTTTTGTGTCCCATTAAGGAGACTGTGGATTGGATTTTAAACTTTTGGTGGCATCTGCATGTGTTTTTATTGGTTTTCTCCAAGGAATTCCAGCCATCAAATGTGTAGAAGTATTTTGGGGTTTTGGTGACACCACATTACTCATAATGAATGAATGTCGTGCGGCTGGGGAAGAATGTCTCAGACACTCGGACTATCAGCACAGAAACTCCACAGGGCTGTGTACTTTCTCCTCTGCTCTTCTCCCTGTACACAAACTGCTGCACCTCCAGCCACGACTCCGTAAAACTGATCAAGTCTGCGGACGACACCACCCTCATCGGGCTCATCTCAGACGGGGACGAGTCTGTCTACAGGAAGGAGGTGGACCGGCTGGTGTCCTGGTGCAGCAGTAAAAACCTGGAGTTCAATGCCCAGAAGACAGTGGAGATGATCGTCGACTTCAGGAAAGTCACAGCTGTGGACTCCTTCCGCTTCCTCGGCACCACCCAGGACCTCAAATGGGAACCCACCATCAGCTCCCTCATCAAGAAGGCCCAGCAGAGGATTTACTTCCTGCGGCAGCTGAAGAAAGCCAAGCTGCCAGTGCAGATGATGGTGCAGTTTTACACGGCCATCATTGAGTCCATCTCACCTCCTCCATCACCGTGTGGTACGCTGGAGCCACAGCCAGGGACAAACGGAGACTACAGCGCATTGTGCGTTCTGCTGAGGATGATCGGCTGCAGACTTCCATCTCTGCAGGACCTGTACGTCTCCAGGGCTCTGGGACGAGCAGGTGGATCACAGCTGACCCTTCTCACCCTGGACATGGACTGTTTGAGCCACTCCCTCAGCACAGGAGGCTACGGTCCATCCGGACCAGAACCTCCCGCCATAAGAATAGTTTCTTTCCCTCTGCCGTTGGACTCATGAGTCCAAGTCTATTTTTATCTTATACTATAGTAAATTTGAACTGTTTCCTAATGCATGCCCTTTTAATTCATATATGTCTCATATAGGTTGTTTTTATTTTTGTTCATTGTTTTATGTTGCACCTTAACGCAGAAACAAGTTCCTATGTTTGTGAATCCTGTTCATTGACAATGGCAATAAACCTTTTCTGATTCTGATTCTGATTCTGATGTCTTGTTAGCATGGGGTACAGATGTACCCTATTTAAGAGGTATACATTACTGGGTTGATTACTTGGAAAGCCTATAGGTATATGGTGTGATGTGTAGCCTATTTGTTGAATTCAGCAGTTTAGATCTTCCCTGAGAAGCACAACCACCAATTTTTATTATCAATAAAATTGTCTGTGAACTATGTCCGATAGGTCCATAAGGTTAACAGCAATTCATCAATAGCCTAATGTCATGGCCTTGAAACTTAATTTTCGTGAAAGCCTGGTAGTGGTTATGACATCAGTCATGAGGTGGGCGCCTGCCTGACAGAGACTGAAATACAGTGGCAGTTTGGACCCACTCAAATGTGGCCTCCCTGTTTTAATTGATAGTTCCTCTGCCACAGGGGTGAGCAGGCATGGCCCACAGTTTCAACAAGGAATGTAAGTGTAGGGATTGATGTTGCCGATTTGTCCAGTTCCTATACACATCGAGTCACAAGAGCCTTCTCAGTGTAATAGCTCCCCCTGTAGATCCCATGCCTTAACACTTTTAAAACACCTGAAAACCTTTCTCTCAGTGAAATTCACGCAGCACTAAAAGCTTTTCCCCTTATTTTTATCTGTCCTTGAAAAGATTCCTTGAGGGGTCTTAGCACAGATCTGCACTGCACCACACTGGCACCAGCACCTGCGTAACAGCACGCATCAATTTTAATGATGTGGAGTTCTTGCGCCTTCCGCACAGGCTCCGAATTGCACCTGACTCACATGAGGTATAAAGTCGGCATAAACAATCAAAGGCTTGCACTGTTTTTAATGTTGTTGATTTTATTACAATCACTTTTTGTTGTTGTTGTTACCTAGCTCAGCCAAACAGAATAGCATCATTCTTACAATAAAGAGGATGATGACCATTCAATATATTTGGAAGATCTAGTTAAGCTCGAATGTCAGTGTACGGTCTACTACTGTTTTCAACGATTACACATAACTCACTAAAATATTTCAATGGATTCTCAATAATGTTGTGTGTGGTAATGAGAATAGGTTTCTGGCAAACCTTGACAATGTTATTTTACAAGTGTGGACTCTAGGTCTGAGCTTCGGCTTGTACAAGCTGATTACACAGAGCGAGGCCGGGCAGCACAGCAACTCAAGCCTAAGGCAAACAAGACTGGCTGCAGCAGATAGGACCATCCTCCATACAGCAAGTCCAAACAGCGGGAAATCATTCAATAACGACATAACTTTTGGAATAGATTTAAGAAATATATTTGACATTCAGTGACATAGAAAGAGGACATATTTATCTTCTGTGTCAATACTGTGTAAATACTCACAAACTGATACTGAATGCCAAAGCTTTATAAAAGAATATGGAATACAGCATGAATATTAAATCAAATTTAAAATTTAATCTAACGCTAAAATACAATTCAATTCAATTCAATTTATTTTTGTAACGCCCAAAATCACAGTAGTTGCCTCGAGGGGCTACAGTGGAAAACAAAATAAACAGTGTTCATAAGGACTTGGTAATGTCCCAGCGTCCTGTGTCCTTAGACAGAAATACACAAATGCAAGACAATATTAATGCCCTTTTCAATAGTATGACTGAATCATACGTACGCTGAAGGGTCATATTAAATTTTGCAAGAGGCCCATGGTCACAATTTTGACAACTTTGATAAAATGTCTTCATAAATGTGCCTTAGTCAATATTTTCCTCCAGGCTTTATGACTCACAAAGTAAGCCTTCACTTAACTACCTTACCTGCATCAACGGGGAACAATAGAAGGGTGTTTAAATAGTCACCACAGTTTAAAAAGTTAATTCCTGGTGGTCAATTAAACATGAAGGATCCTGACAGTATGGCTGTGACCCAGAGGCTTGTGTCTCACTTTCTGATCCTGATGGACAGACAGCACTTAAATATTGCATCAGTCCCAAGCGTCACAACAGAAGCTCGAGAAAAGTGTCCACTGGTACATAAAAAAATCAAGCTTGAGTTGAATGAACATGCTAAACAAAATCTGTTTTTTTAATGCTTTACTCTCCTTTACAGATGATAACAGGGACACAGGAATCCAATGCTGCAGTCAATCCCACTGTGAGTGATACATTACATCAGATTCGCCTCATTAAATGGTGTAGTTGAAGCAGTCTGTAGTTTCTTTTTGCATTGATCTCTATAATATTCTTCTCATGGAGTTGAGTTGAGCTGAGCAAAATTTTTATTGTAACATGGATCAAGCTAATTAGGATATGCATTTCCACAACAACATCAGCACAGTTCTAAACTCATCGGTATTGGTTTGATTGTGATTTTTATTTATTTTCATCAGTGTAACCACTAGCTGATTTCTGCGAAGACAATTACAATTTAATTAAGAAACCTAAATAGTTGACCACAGACTGACATCACTCAGAAGCCGGGTAGTATTTCTTTGTGGAGCCTGTGCTAAAGTTTCTTCTTTGCACAGGTTCATAATGAAGGAGGTGAGACATGCATTTTTCAGCTCCTCCTCTCAAATGGTCTTTGGAGTGTATAATAAAGTGAGCAGTGTCAGTGTTGAAGGTGAGACCCTGTAGGTGGTAATGAGTAGAGCTGCTGGAAGCCTCCGGTTTGGAAAATGTACCCTTGCACCACTGCAGCAGACCAAAGCACCAGGATGTCAGTGGATGCATTATAGACTGCAACGGCTATGGATGCAGACCGGATACGGAGAGTGCTCAGAGGAGAATTTACAATTACAAAAGTAACAGGACAAAGCCACAATCGATTTAGGCAAAGAAGGGTGAGGGGGATGTGATTTAAAACACTACATATGAGCTGACTCTGTCTTGTTGAATTCTCAAACCCTAAAACTCATCCAAAGTAAATCCCTCTCCACTTCCACTACGTACAAGCACACACACTCGCCTGCGGCTGGCTGCTGTGACCCGCGCATGTCCAGGGGCAGAGCATTTCAGATCACCATGGATTACTATAGGCTTTTCCACCAACCACTAATACCTCTGGTTTTAAATGTTTAAGCGATTTGATGTTTTGGGACCATAATTAATATCAGATTCACTTGTATTCAGCCGGTCATGAGATCATTTCAGCCTATCCTGACTGAGCACTGTTGACGTGGCAATGAATGGAACATTACAAAGCCCAGTCTCGGTCAATGTAAAAGTTGACCCAGGGAAAGCTCTAGTCCTACAAGGAGGTGTTCTTACTTAAACATTTACAACCACTTAGATCCACATGCAACCATCCCTTTTCCTGAATTCTGCAACCAGATGGTAAAACACCTGATTCATCCATCCTAAATGAATATATAGGTGCATAGACGATACGACAGCGATAATCTTTTTTCCTCACAATGCAGTACCAAGCGGCAATGCTGCACATATATGGAATTTGCTTTTGACTTTACTCTCAAACATCCTGGCTAAAACAGCATTCCCTGAACCCAGTTTTCTCTGCTGGCTGTGGCTGTATTTCTCATGATAACTGGGTGCCACAGTTTATGTTGAAGAAAAAAAAAATCATCTATCATGGATAGCTATGACACATACTCCCTAAAACAATGCCAATGTCTCTCCAATCACAAATTAGCTTTTTTATTTTTCAGTAGTTGCATAACCTTGAGCACACAGAGGATTGGGCCAGGTGTAACCATTGGAAACAGGACTGCTGAAACAGCTGTGTAGCACTTCTATGACAGAGACCCACCCATCAAAGGATCAACAGACGTTGGTAAATCCATTACTAAAAATACTTGCCAATCCTTTGGGATTACTATGCTTAGCAAGTGGACACAGTGCATGCCACAAATCTGGAATTAGGCAGTGAAAGGCTTCAGTGATGCGGTGCACCTGATCCACTGTCTAGGCATATGTGGCTGGGGCAAAGGTGTTTCAAATTGTGTCACTCAAAGACCTCCACCATATGCTGTGCAAAACTTTGGATTTATGGCATAACAAACGTAGAGGGTCTGAGCAAAGTAATTTAGACAAAAAATAGTCATCTAAATAATCTATAAAATGAATCCTTCAAAACATCTGTAAATGTTTGTATTTTTCGTTCAAGAGGAAGCTATGCTTGAAATTGTATGCAGAGGAAGGTTTTAATACTGTTCAGTTTAGTTTAGTTTGGTTTAGCATATTTAATTGAATAGTACAGCATGTATTAAGCTAATGCTGTAAATACACCGGATTTAGATCAAAAATAATTTCTATCCGTAGGGAGTAAAAGCAGATACAACAGTGTAAACCAACAGTATAAAGCACACACAGGTTAATGACAACATAGTAAAACAGATACAGCAAACATAATCAGACAAGACATGATAAGATATACAGGAAATCGCATATATGTACATGAATTTAATACTAAAGTGCAGTTAGTTAAAGTGCCTATGACTGTGCTCACTACTACAACTTTCATACATACCGGTACATACACACACACTTACTTACGCACACATTCAGACTTGTGGAGAATAAAATGTATAGATGTCTCTCTAATGGTCACATCTTTGAGACCAGGCTTTGAGACTGGATTGTTAGGTACAGATTTTTAAAATTTCTAACAGACTGTAACAATGCGATAAGTTTCACTAACATTTTGTTTGGAGTAATATGTGTTGGCTGAATCTCTGTACTGCAGAGGATTGCAGCTGGTTGGCTATAGCACCTGAAAGTATCTGGACGCTCAATGCAGCACAGGAAGACACAGAAAAAGAGAAACAACTCTTCTGCGCTCTTACGCCCCTCCTTGCATATGTGTCATCATAAGAAATTGCTGAACAACCAATGGGAAGGCCTTCTTCCTTGGAAAAGCATGTGATTGGCCAATCTTTTCTGTCACTGGCAAGATTTCCAAAGGCAGTGGGCAGAGTCAAGTGGAGGTCAGGGAAGACTTGCTATAAGCAAGACCACGTGCTGTGGGACTTAAAGATTATGTAGATATTTTTTTTTAGAACATTTATCGTAATATAACTTCTGTAGTTAGTGGCCCTGTGTAAGACTAACTGTATTCATGTTTTAATTGATATCTGTTTTGCCACCATATTGGGTGTAGAGTCCCTCTAAATGATTAATGGAAGCTTGAGCCCTTAGTTCAGATCCGGTAAAACTGCATAATCTAGACTAAACAAGAGCTGTTTAGATCTAATTATGATATGTTAATGAGGAGTGCTATATGAACCTTAAACAGCATGCAGTTCCTTTTAACTGCGCGGATGTCACTGCTATTTACAGTTTTTCTACACGAAGATAATAGTGAAGTTGCTTGATTCATCTGAGCTTCTCTCATCTGTTGATACTATGTTGTTATTTTAGACTTCTAATGCCTTCATGTTTGTTCCTGTCTGAGAATTGATTGAGTCAACCTTGGCCAGTGCTGGCTCCTTTCCACATACGGCAGCTTCACTCCAGAGGTCTATGATACTCTGATAGTCGCAGCTGGAGCCGGCCCAAAGCTGCCAATCCTATTACAACACCACCCTCTTCAGTGTCCCAATCATGCTTTAATTAAAGCAGCCAGTCATGGGACAAGAGTCCAACGAGCACAATTGAATTAGTAGTCATGACTGGCCCTGGAGGTGGAGGATTTGTCTTTTAATTTGGGTTGATATTGAGAATGTTTCACTACACTACAGAAAGTTTAGTCGTATCACGGTTACAACATCATGTGAGTTGAAAACTGTATTTGCTAAAACTATGGCTATGAGATGCTACATCTATGCATTAAATGACTTGCAGAAAAAGCAGGAGGCCAAAGAGGGCATGGTAACTCAATGCTGCCATCCTACATCTGGCTGTTGCTATTTGTGGCAGAAGCATTGGCTGGCAGAGGGGGGGGGGGGGGGGTTGTATTGTTTTGTGTCCAGATGAGCTATTGACTGTAAGCAGAGATGACAGAATGTAATCTTAGAGACACAATGCAATTTCAGCAAGGCCAGTGAGACCAGTGTGGGGATTAGGGGCACAATTTTACCTCACAGGAAAGATTTCAGATTTTCTCTTCCATTAATTAAACAATGCGTGTCTCTACTGAGTTTGTCAGGATTTTAAAAAATTGATATATGTTTGGATTTATCGTCTGCTGAATGATTTACGTAGAATACTATACGTAGTCCAATACTGTTGCAGTGTCCTGATAGGGTGAGTTTAGGGTTAGGTGTACAGTGCAGTACTTATAGAAGCAGGACAGCTGTGGCTGGAGAAGTAGCTTATCACCACTGACTGTGGACAGGATTGAGGAGGGCTGGAAAACACAGGCCCGGGTGTAGACCAAAGTGACATCCGAGTTTCAAAGGGATGCCAAGATTATACTCTTCCATTAAGTGTCATTATTTAACACACCTGAAATGAGGGTGCTAACGCTGTTAAATGAGTTTGCAATGTGATCCGCAGATTGAGAATGACTCTTGGATGAGAGTCGAAACGTTTTGTTTTTCTAAAAACAGTGTCTAGATGACTACATTTGAATCTTTTTCTACAATGGAACACTCCTGGACGATGAGGGATTACACCGACATGATACTAAGAATGAAGCCATATCAGGTCACATTTGTCTTATTACAGAATAATATTGATAAGGGCTAAAACACATTAAACAATGAATTGCAACTCATTGATTATTTTCAAGTGGTTTTATGACTCAGAAAAAATATTTATTGCTTTTTTATTGGTTTTACCTGTAATTCATGCCCTCATCCGGCATCACTTTAGCTTTATCTGGGACAAACATATTGTAAAAGTCTCATATAAACAGGTCATTTGCGATTCAATTGCAAAACAATTAGCAAAACAATCATTGCAGTCCTAATACTGATCATCTAAATATCTGAGCTCCTCTCCATCAAGTCTGTTGCCAGCTTTGTCCTGTGGACAACTAAACTATATTTCATAATAATTCCATTCCCAACCAACATTTTTAGAACTAATAGTATTTAGAATTAGGGCATTTTAAAAATAATACCATAACTATTTTACCATGTGATGCTGAATATCGATACAATTGGCTATTGTCACTAATAAAAATGATTTACTAATTGTTAAGTGATAGCTAGTTAGCCTATAAATTTGAAATATTTATTATGTTTTGCTGTTTATTCCCACACAAACCCATATAGCCTACCTATATTATGAAGTGATTCATTTTTTTAGATTCCAAAAGGGCCTGACTAAGATCTAAAATGCATCACTTTAACTATTTTATTTAACAATGTGTATTGTGTATGAGTATATATATATAGCCATGCATCCCACATCCTTTGCATATTATACCTTGCAGGAATAATACGGTGGCCAAAGGAAGCGATACAGACCACAGATGTTAAGACGAGAAAGCTCCTCACCAAGCATGGAGGGTTCCACCCAAAATCCAGCACCCTGAGACTGTACACTAGCCGTAAGGAAGGAGGTCGTGGGCTAGTGAGTGTGAGAGCCACTATCCAGGATGAAACATCCAAGATCCACAAGTACCCAACAGATGACATGCTCAGTGAATGTCTCATGCAATGGGGAACAGAGGATGAGGTGCTGGAGGAGGGACCATCATGGGAGGACAAGCCCCTACATGGGATGTACCACCGGAACATAACTGAAGTGGCTGATATCAAGAAATCCTACCACAATGGCTTGACGGCCAAGGTCTGAAGACCGCACAGAGGCACTCACATGGCTGCACAGGAACAGGCCCTGAGCACCAGAGCCATAGAGGCCAGATCTACCACACCAGACAAGACCAAGTGTAGGTTGTGCAAAGAGGCCCCTGAGACAATCCAGTACATAACTGCAGGGTGCAAGATGCTGGCAGGGAAGCATACATGGAGTGTCATAAACCAAGTGGCTAGAATATGCACAGGAACATCTGTGCGGAGTATGGACGGAAACGCCAAGGTCAAAGTGGGGAAACAGCTCCAAAGGTGGTAGAACGACCGAGCCAAGATCCTGTGGACTTCCAGATCCAGACTGACTGGCAAAATGGTAATGGCAAACCAACCAGACATTGTGGTGGTGGATAAACAGCAGAGGAAAGCCTTGTGGTTGACGTGGCGATACCAAGTGATGGCAACATCAGGAAAAAGAACACGAGAAACTGGATAAATACCATTGGCTCAGAGAGGCCGTGTTCATCGGAGCACTTGTGGCAGTGACCTCCAAACTGGAGGAGTGGCTACAACAGATTCTTGGAAAAACATCAGACTCTCAGTCCAGAAAGTGTAGGACAGAGAAAGATCAGCGCAGAACCTCAAGCTCCCAGGCCTCTGGTAGAGGACACCGCGAGCTTAGAAAAAGGGACACCGCAGAGGGTGAGAAAGATATATATATATATATAATATATATATATATATATATATATAAATATATATGTGTGTGTGTGTGTGTGTGTGTATATATATATATATATGTTGTGTGTGTGTGTTGTGTGTGGTGTATATATAATATAATATATATATATATATATATATATATATATATATATATATATATATATATATATATATATATATATAATATTATATTATATATATAAACAATATATATAAAACCAATAATTGAAACCATTTGTCTATGTTCCTGTCGAGCTCTTAGTAAAGCCGTCGTCATATTGATGACCGCTGTATGGGGCGGGGTTTATCTTCCCTAAACCACATTATGTAAATAAGGTTCAGGAGGAGCATGTTCCAGTGAAACCGCAGTGCTGTGCGGCGTGAGACCAGGCTTTGAGCAGCGTGCAGTGCCGGTAGAGATACAGGAGCCGTCGGTAGATGGCGGTAACCCAAGGAAACCTGATCCAGCGGCTTCTTGGCCACCCTGTCTCAGTTTGCAGCACTCGCGTCCAGGGCTAAGGAGCTGAACACTTGTGAAGGGTACCAAAACGCGGAGAACAGGAGAGCTCACGGCGGCTCCTCTTGAGTTTTTCGCGACCGCGGGACTTCAAAAGTCATCGCGCCATGGAAGACAAATCCAACTCGTTCTCCAACAAGGAGGAGAAGGCGGATGGGAATAATGTCTTTCAAAGGCAAGACTCGATACAGAAAAACAACACAGGGAGCCAGAAGGAGCACAGCAACTCAGTGGGCTTCAAGGGGGAGCGGGAAGAGGCCATGGTGGGCTTTGACGACTTGGAAGGGGCGTCCAGGCAACACGGGTTTATGCAAAGGCAGTTTGGGGCTATGATGCAGCCCGGAGTCAATAAGTTCTCCTTGCGGATGTTTGGCAGCCAGAAAGCTGTGGAGAAGGAACAAGAGCGAGTGCAAACGGCCGGATATTGGATCATTCATCCATATAGCGATTTTAGGTAAGCCCCCCTTCCTTCTTCCCGGGCTGGGCGAGATGTACACTTTCACACAACACGCACGCTCATCCCACCGCGCCTTCACCTGTGCCTAAACAATCAGTGAGGCTGCACGCACTCTCACGCGCACCCAGGGCTTCTCATTGCGGCATTTTCCTGTATCAACAGACACACGCGCGCGCGACTAGGTGCTCCAGTGAGATGTCCTTGGCAAAAGCATGCTGAATGTCACGCCACGCAAACATTGGGCTCAATGCGACACAATGCGCTCTGTGCGCAGGGACACACTCGTTCAGACTCAACGTGACAATGCCTTTGCAGCATCACGGTGTAAACATTCGGTGAAGGTGGCAAGGAGACACTGGGCCTAGGCGTGAAAAACACACGGAATGCGGTAAAGGTAGCGGCAAAGATAAGCGGGTCAGACTGTCGTAAAGAAGGCACAAACGGTCGTGTTGTGAGTTATTGAGCGAAGCACGGTTTGAATGGTGCTGAATCATCGCTAATGCGTAGTGATTATTAGCTGCCGCTCTAAATGTGATGGAATGCGTTGGTTATAGAGAAGCTGCAGATGCCACACCGCTTCTCTGACACTTACTGAACACCCAGTAGTCATATTTAAATTATTCTATTCATTCTTGTAAGACTGATGAACTTCCTTTTGCCATCATATCTGTCAAAGCATTATTTAGGGGAAGGAAAAGTGGTCCGTTGTCCTCTGGCACAGGTCAGCCTTCTTTAATGCCAGGGCCATGTTCTAACCATGCGTCTGACACAGAGCTGTCCATGGTGCTGATCTCGGGCCTCCGACGCAGTGAGATGTCTTAACCCTGCACCAGTTTTAGACCCAGACAAACAACTTCAGGGTTGTTTGTTTCAACTGTCCAAATACAAATCCATGCCTTTCAAAGTGTTTCCACTGTTTAGTTTGGCCACCTTAGTTAAAGCTTAACGTTTTCTCTTTCAAGGACCTGTTTACATCGTCTGGAACACCTTTGTTGTTTGCAAATACAATGTGTCCCTTCGCGTTACTCTGTACACTGTTTGACAGAAGGACCCATGCTTTATCGACACACATGACACTGGCTGGGATATCCATCACACACCGACAAAGGCACAAGCACATGGCCAAGAGATGTTCAAGGACAGTGGTCAATGGATTAGCACACAGCTCTGACCCTTTCTAAAAGCCAGCTTCGGAGCTTGACCTGCACAATGGGACTGACAATGATGCCGATTTAGGATTTGCTGTTTCAAGATGAGCCTTCGTCAGAAAACTGTGAGCTTTTTTGGCACTATAGGCTCTTTTGCTCTTCATAAATGGGCACAGAAAAATATCAAAATACAAAAAACTATTATACCAAAATTAAACTAAACTACACACTACACATCTATATCCAGACTACACTACACATCTATATCCAAACCTGTCCAGGAAAGACTCAAATTGGACTGATGGAAACAAATCACGGACAAGGCAGAACTGTACAATATTTAAGCCCCTCTCAGAGCAGGGCTAAAACACAAATGAATATGTTAACAGGCTCTATGCTGTGTTAGATATGCCATTAGTGAAACTTTACTGCATTACATTTTCAATAAGAACGTAATTTTGACAACAATGTGAAGGTTTCTACAATTTATAGTAATGTCTTCTTAACACCAAGTCACTAATCCTAAAATTTAGACAAAGTAGACATGGCTTCCATATTATATCGTCAATCAAAGTGTAGTGACGTTATTTATCTCTTTGAATTGCTGCATATTATCATTTATTTTCCACCTCTTTGAATTACTGCCTATTATCCTTTGTTTCCATGCAAATGTAAATATATTTAAAGGCCTAAAATGCATTAGTGACAAGCCTTACATAATTCCTGCTCGTAAATGACAGCACCATTCACCCATTCGCGCTCAGTGATGCGTTGTAGGAGTGTTTGAAACTTAATATGTATATTCTTTGAACACAGTGCCTGCTTAAAGATTAATGACAGGTTAGTAAAATCCATTATTTATATATTTTGGAGAAGACTCATACAAGAGCTCAGGGCTGAGGAGTTTTTGTTTTGTTTTGTTCTTATAATAGACTCTCCAGTGACATTTTTCCAATAAGCTTTTTTCAAGTATGTACAAGTCCAGTCATATTGGTCATCTACTCCATGTAAACAAAATGGGCCATTAGGATAATTGTATTCCCCATAATCACTGCATATAAGGACTATTGCAGTATTGACTTATTAGGATTTGCTGGAGTGTTGGTAGCATAAGCACTAGTTGTTAGAGCTCAGTTGATAAAATGGCCCTGCCATTGATTATGATTAAAGTACCAGATTGTTTTAACCGCGAAAGGGGAAGTATGTATTTAAATCTAACTCATCCCTCTCTCTCTCACACACCCTTTGTATTCATAGACATTCATTTTCACAGCTTTAGAACAGCTTTTTCAGCAAAGTGAAGCTGTGGTGGACCACCCAAATGCAGCCAATCAGAGCACTGCTTTCGGCTCTCACGTCCTGGTTGACAAGACATAAAATTCTTTATTATTAGGTGCAGACAGTGTGCAGTGGGCTCATTTTATCACAAAGTGTCGCTTTTACAATATAAGCTTTGGGGGAAAAGACAACATTAATTTAGAAAGAAACACCCCCCGTTTTAAGTACTTGTTAATGCAGTAAAGGAGTCCATTGAGAGGGATTGGGAGGGATAAAATAAATGTTCACACTTCCTGTTTCAGTGAGTGAGATGTTATTTTCGCCTATTACTTGTCGAGTAAATATAGATGTATACTTTGAAATCAAATTACATTGCACAAAATTGTAGTGTATCTTAAGTTTTCCAGGAAGGATTATACTTTTAAAGCCCAGAATGAGCACACTCAAGCATAAACTGACCACTGCACGAGGAAAGAGAGATAAGAGCAGGTGACGCTTGCTGCTCTGATCTGCATTTCTCTCATGCATTTGATTTATACCATTGACCTCTGAAATTGATGGAGAACATGATGGAAACTCTATCGGGATTAAAGACAAATAAAGACATATTTAAAAACGACCCAATACAAAAATGGAATTGTTTTGAACTAATTTCCCTGGCAACACCACCTGGTATTTTTGGTCACATCTGAACCTTTTCCCAGCAATGCTGACAGACACAATTGGAATAACTTACAATGAACTAACACACCATCTGTATGTAATTTTACTGTACGTTAACATACTGTATCTATTCATCATCCATCAAGTCATACCCACGTCACGTTACAACGCATTTGAAGGATGAGTCATGATTTCCCTGAATGTTACAGGATGTCCTTGAATACTTGACTGCGCATAATTTTGACTTGTCAGGGACAAGACAGACAGACCGGGTTTTTAAAGAAACCTAATCGTAAATTCCAACCTAAAATGTAGTAGTCTCCTCTGCTACCCAAGCAATATTATATATGTGTTCTGTTTAATATACAGAAATATGCTGCATGTAGGGGCAAAATAGTATAATAAAATTCATGCGGCTTTGCTTAGTTTGCTATGATGAGGCCCTTGAGGTGCTGAATCAAGGCTCTTATTGTCAAGGGTCGACTCCACTGGCCCCTGTGCATTGTCTGCTTGTGTAAAAGTACTGATTACCATTCACCCAGTTGATCACGCTTTAGACAAACACAATTATCGGATATTTAATCTAAGGGGATTTTTAAAGCAAAGGTCCAGGCTTAATTTATTCAAACAGATCTATTACTTGGTGGCTGTTCTGCCAACAGGTCCGGCATGTTGCCAACAAACCAGTCATTGCATCTCAGTCCCCTGGAAGAGCACAGAGCAGACGGACACATGGGCAACAACAGGAGTGGCGTCAGATTCAGTTTATCATGCTGTGGATAACTGCTGGAAGAGTCTGTTTTCATTGGAGGATGGTGCTATCTAGACTGTATAAAAAGTGTGGTCTGCTGCAGATGAATCATGCAGTCCATCATTAGACGTGACATTCACACTGACAGGCTCAAGGAGACGGTCGCTCCTTGGCCCTTGACTTTACACCTATAGGCTTCATATATATGTACAGTAAAAGAAAAATAACTTGATGGTTTGGTAATGACTGTGTTTCAAAGCAAAACACCTAATCTGTGGCTAAACACATTAAGCAGCAGATATACATTGCACGGGGCAGCAACACTCACTGGACATTAATTATGAAAAAAAGTACATTTTATTCATTAAATTGTAAGCCAATCTCTCAGACAAATGTCCAGCAGTGTCTGACTATGTCTTTTCTTGGCAGGTTCTACTGGGACTTGATAATGCTCATCATGATGATGGGAAATCTAATCATCATTCCTGTCGGAATAACCTTCTTCTCAGAGCAGACTACTACCACCTGGCTGGTTTTCAATGTGGCCTCGGACACCATCTTTCTGGTGGACCTGGTCATGAACTTCAGGACTGGGATTGTCAATGAGGAGAGCTCTGAGATCATCCTCGATCCAAAAATAATCAAGATGAATTATCTGAAGAGCTGGTTTGTTGTGGACTTCCTATCCTCCATCCCAGTGGATTATATATTTTTGATAGTGGAGAAAGGCTTTGATTCTGAGGTGTATAAAACAGCCAGAGCCCTGCGAATTGTCCGCTTCACCAAGATTCTCAGTCTCCTCCGCCTCCTAAGACTGTCCCGTCTCATCCGATACATTCATCAATGGGAGGAGGTATGTAAGCTAATTCTGCTTTCATTATTACCATTTCTTTTCAATAGGATTCTCCAGGTTTTGGCCTGGCCACATGGTAACAACCTTGAAAGGTTATTGTGCAGGCCTATAATGGTATCTCTCAATACCACTAATAGGGGATGTCAATCATCAGTGGTCAAAGGCTTATCTCTGGATAACAAGTGGTATTGTCTGTTTCAGCTCACTGGAGAGTGAAATTAATTCAGAATCACTAACATTTCAAGAAATAATTACCCCCAGTTCTAAAACTACTTAAGTGTCCCTTTAAAGGTAGACATTAGAAAAAACACACACACACACACACACACTTACTTAAAGCGTGAAGAGGGCACTGCACCATTTGGGAGAATGGCTCTTCCTTATAGGTTTGTGGTTAAACAGTGCTGTGGGTGAGTTTGTAGTACATTTCATTTACATAATTTGGGGGAAATGACCAAAATAGGCTCTACCTCGTGGCCCAAAAACGACATATATTCTAGTTCTATGTCGAAACTATATACCGGTATATATATATATATATATGTGTTTTCAATTTAATTCAAATATATCAATATCTAAAGGTAAAATGGTTGTTAGTACTGTTCTAATTATGTCCACAGGCTGCTATACTTATTCAAACCCCGAAGGAATGGTCTCGTTTTACTATAAATATAAGAGTATGACTTCCTGATGTGTGCCTTTCATTGACAATATGTTTCCGTTTTGTCTTCTTATCTTTGCTACCTTATCTTCTCACATTTCTTATTTTTAAATTGAACAATTACCTATTAAGAGTTACTGGTTAAATAAATTTGAAATTAAAACAGAATTTGTAAAAGAAACAAAACTCGTGGTTTCAGGCTAGCTTTAGAGGATGGGGTCATTCATAAATAGTCTATTTTTCAAATCTAGTCATCCTCTAGTCTCTGTCTGCCCTCTTCATTTCACTGTACTTGTTACTTAGCACAGACGGAAATTATACTCTCTTCTGCTTATCTGTTGCATTAGTGAAGCCAGAAGAGATCAGCGGCTTCTTATATTTTTAATTATGAACAAATCTTAAAAATGGAAGAGGCAGCCAATAATCTGTTGTGTTATGGATCAGTGACCATTTATAAAAGCAGGAGGAACATCATCATGGCACAGTGACATATTATCATTAACATATTATTCCTTATGAAAGCAGCCCACCCACACATCCCTAACCACGTTCCTAAAGCCTCTTCCATATGGACCTTGTTTAATGAATATTTCCACGCCTGTAATAGAATATATGCAGAAAGATTATTATACATGTTTTGGAATTGTGTGTTTGAGTGAAACAGGAGCACAAAGAGATGGTTTATGGCTTTGAAACAGATGGACTCACAAGGTTAAAGAAATCCTGCAAAGCAATGGATGTCACAAAATTCCGGCTTACAACAGCACAGCAATTCTCGCATATTAGTCAGTTATGAATTTCAAAATGTTCAATGGTTTGTGGCAGTTTCTCCTGTATAATAGCACGCTCATTTGTACCGTTCAAACTAATTATAAAAAATCACAAAAGCTACAGATACTCAAGAAATAACAAAAAAATGTTGGTCTTTGCCTATAAATATTGGTGGTGAATCGTCGGTGGTAAGTTTTGAATCTGCCCTCACGTTATGGGCCATGAGGACGTGTGTGATCTCACTAGATTGTAGCCTGCCCTGAAGCAGTGATTATATAGTGTAGTGCAGAGTGTGAAGAGCATTTTGTCAGCTCTTTTTATGTCAGGAAATAATACAATTCCATGTTACAGTGTCTTATTTTTCTGATGGGGCAAACGTTTAATGTTTGTGTTCTCAAAAAATGCTCTCTAAAATCCCTCACATTAAAATGTATGTCACATTAAGTCAATTTAAAGAGGTCACCATTGTGGATGGCATGAGCCACATTAGACAGAATGTACCAAACTCAATTCACAGCTCAGCTGGAGTTTTTCTATACCTTTTCAACTTATCTTTAAAAATATAACTCCACTTTGTTTTAATGGTTGGTTTAATTTTTCACTGGAAAATTCACTCAACATAAACTTCTGCTTAACTAACCGGCTCAGTGTTTCCTTACAAAACATGAGCTCGTCTTTAGCTCAATCTAAGAGGCTCACTTACACCTATAGAAAATCATTTTGTACACAACAGGAATGTTTCATAATTATTTAGGTCACAATATAATCTCGAGAACTAAATCTATATACATTTAATCATGAGCATTTTAGATGTAAAAAGAGGTAATTTGATTCAATTTATTCTAAAAAAACGAAACATTAAAATGTGTTTTTTATTCTTTACTATACTGTTCAAAATGTTTGATTTCATAAAGCTGGTCACATAAGGATGATGTAAAAGTGAATGAAAGTGAATTTGGGATTTCTCGGTTCTTTGCTAATCATGTAATCGTGACTAAATGTAAAATCACACTGTTTCCTGTCACAATAGTATTAACACTTAGCACACTGTGATTTAGTAATTCCACTGCAGAGCGTTGAACAATCTAACCAAATCCGACACATCCACATGAATGAAAAAGGGCATTCAGCAGAAAAACTCTGCACTGTCGAAACAAGTTAGATGTAAAGTGTGGCATTAGTGCTGTAATGGACGGACAAGCGCAGTCTCTCTCCAGTGTAATGACTTTGGAGCTGTGAAGCCTCGTTACCATTGGCTCCGGGTTTGGGACTAAGTTATTCAGTCACTTCAGCCTCTACAATAAGTCATCTCCGAGCGCCAACGTCCGTCAGTCCGTCATCTGTCATGTGTTCCCTGCCCCCTCCCTCTTTGTCGCTCTCTCTGCTCTCCATCTGTGAGGCGACCGCATGCTGCTTTCTCCACAGAGTGCGGTGGACACTCACAAATACAAATAGTTTAAACTGTTTCATATTGAGGGGTTTGAGTTTTGATAGCATGGAGCTAGGTTTTGTTTTTGTTGCGGGGTCTTTCTAGCTATTTCAGGCTTCTCAAGACTAATGTTGGATGAACAGTGGTGGTCTGTTTGAATATAATTATTATTGAGTCGATCAGGCACCCAGATTTTGTAAAAATGTCAAATTGGGTTTTTCCTGACAAGCATTGTGATTACGATTTGATTTGTAATTTAGGTTTTGATAGAAATCTATTTAAAATTTTAATTACGGAATTACTTGTATTCATCCCAAAGGGAAATTATTTTGATTACAGACAAGCAACCTTATCAAAAAATAATAATACCCAGAACCCCTGTATTAATGATGATTATCCTTTGTCTCTCGGTGGAGCAGAGTGGCAGTGACGGGCTCTTGTAGCTGACCATTGTGGAGCGTGTGGCAGGGAATGTCCTGAACAGTCCTGATTTTGGACAACATCCTCGACACATGTCCAGCCTTCTTAATGCTCTTATTGAGTCAAAAGTTAAGTTTAAAACATTTAAAAATAATAAAAATAACTCCTAAAAGGGGGCATGCAGAGTTTATATTTTATTCTAAGTCCAAAAGTCTTGATTTAATCTTGTTTTTGTCAACGTTAAGCTTTTGATTTGAGAGAGGCTGACTAGTAAAATAGGACATTTTAGTTTCAATATAGCTATTGTTGCAAAAGGTATATTACACTGGGACAGGTTCCAGTCACCCGCGACTCCTAACGGGAACAAGTGGTAGAAAATGAATTATATTATTGCAGTCATTTACTGTCATATTGCATATCAGCTGGCCCAGTGGCACAGCGGTTAGCGCGCTCACCTCGCAGCCTGGTTGGCGTGGGGCCTTTGTGTGGAGTTTGCACGTTCTACCTGTGTCTGTGTAGGTTTCCTCCGGGTACTCCGGTTTTCTCTACCACTAAAAACATGTACAATAGGCTCCTCCCCTTTGGGGCCAGGACATCCCTGAAAAAGAGATGCTACATCTCAGTGGGACTTCCTGGTTAAATAAAGGACAATAAATAAATATCACAATATTTTGCCTACTCCTTAACAAATCAAATAATGTCATACTTTGTAGAGGTTTAAACAGCAATTTCTTACATAAGACACAATATGATTGGTTGTTTGCAAAGGGAAATATGTTGCTTAAATGATTGCAGTCTTTGCAATTTGATAATTACAACCATTCAAATGGCAGTTTTGATTCAATTAAAATTCATACTTATACAACAATATTGATCATAAAAATTTTCATTAACATATTTTTTTTACAACTTGGAAAATGTATAATAGAATTAGATGCTGCAACACTATACGCATCTATGCATTTATTTATGTATTTATTTACACTGCATATTAAGTAATATTTCTGTTAATATGCCAGAATTAGCCAAAAAGCCAAGACAGATTGTGACTGAGGCCATGAGCTTGACTTGGGCCTATAATTGCTCATGACTTTTTAAAGGCCAGAATGGAGCTGTTCTGTGTCTTCTTGTGTGACTGAGAATACACATGCCACTGACGTTACTTTTAACACTTTTATTGAATAAGCTGCCATTAGGAACATGCTGTACAATAGCCTGAGCTTAGCCTGTCTGGTGAGGTGATGTTGCCGTGTCTACGTGTTTGCCTGGAATTGTCCGTATGTTTGTTTGACCATTCATTAATTTGTTTGCTCACACATAATTGTTGCGTTCCTTTGTGCTCAGTGAAGTAGCAGCATACTGTGTGAAGGTCACGCAGCAAGGTAAACACGGTGTGTACGGTAAGCCAACCCGCCAGCGTCTGGAGGAGACTGTGGGCACTTCAAGAGTTTTAGGGAGAATTTTGTTGAAAGCAAATATAAAATGGAACAATGGAACACTTTCTCTTCTGGAAAAAACATTGTTTGTTTATGTTTAGTTATGTTTTAAGCTTAGAATGGAACATAGAGGAACAGCAAGCAAAAAGTAATCAAGCCTTATTGCATAACTTCATTAAAAAACCTATAGTCCTTTTGAAGGTGTTTCGGATAATTTCACTATCTGTATAGTTATGCACATCAAGATCTATTAAAAGTGAAGATGTTTCTTACTATGGTTGCCATACTATCACCAACAATTATAATAATATAATAATAGTGTTTTTCCTTCATAATTTTCTCAAGTGAAAGTTTACTCAGAAAGTATATTGTAGGATATACATACATATTTCAGCGAGCCCCTCTGAGCTGCAAATCCTTACACTAATTTAGAATAATGAGACCAGCAGTGTTGGTTGTTTTTCTGAAGTTTTACATCAGTGTTGGTATCTTTCAAGGGCGTTCTACTCTCTGCTCCCCCTCATTTCAAGGCTTATTTGTGTCTATGTTTCTCTTATTATTCCATGCCCTCTCGGATTTTGGACTAATTATCCCCATGACCTCAGTGTCTGCTTTTTATCACCTTCTGTTGGTGGCTGTGGAAATGCTAAATTTATATCCATGTTACATAAATGGCCTTTCTATGCACGCCCTTTGAGAGTTCTTGTATTTGTATTGTGTAAAACAACAGCCTCACATGGGTAATCCCAAAAGAACAGTGTGCCACATCTGGTTCATCAGCGCCACCAGGTCTGTGCCAAATCCCAGTCCAGAGCCAATGGCCCAGGTTGAGCTTGTGGCGGCACACTGCCCCTGGGACCAACCACTCATTTACCCAATGTTTGCTTCTGCTTATCAGTAAGATGTCACTACTGTTCTGTGTTTACTCCAGTTCCATAATGAGTTAAAGAGATAATCAGTCGTGCCCTTTTTTACACCTTGTATACTGGATACTGAAAACTATTTGAATGTGTGTTATTGTACATGTTTGATATTAAACCGCTAATGACAATAATCGGAATTCAGTAATGCCCACAAGTTGTATGTTCTCCAAATCAATGATAGCACAACATCATTGCAAAACACTTAATTTATATAATGCTCTAATACTTCATATATGTGTGCACTGATGGGACACCAGTGACTCGACATAGTGCCTTCTATCCAACATCCCAAACATTAAAAGCAGCATCTGTCTTGTTTCCTGTGAAGATTATGGCAAAAACAAGTGAGCAGTTTAACTAGTGTCCTCTGGTCTAAGTATAGCCACGTGGTTGATTCACAGTTCACAGTCGGTAAATTGATCTGAAAGGGGAAAATAGTGAGCCGACTGACCTGGGTGTCTAGTTTACTGCGTGGGAGCACCAGAGGAAACCGTGGCAACATGGACACATCGGCTGAATGCGGTCTGCTGTGGAACAGATGCCACTATTATGTGTCAGCAGCGTTAGCTCTTCTCCTCTGATCCATGTTTAGTAACATAGTGTAAACAGCTCGTGTCCATCAGGTGTACTGTTTGTCTGCACATCTGATGGACCCACATGCAACAGAGAATACATTACAGGTTGTTACCTGCCTGTAAGAGGTGATGCTGTTGCAGGCACTGACAGTTAACACTTCATTGTGTCACTCAATCAGAGCATGAAATGAGGCTGACCAATAGGAGAAGGGAGTGGGGAAAAGTGTCTGCGTTTGAGCAGGCAGCTGCGTTACACAGAGAAAAGGGAATCACGATGACGATTGCACCTAAATAGCAGATCGACACATGGGTAAGATCACAATTAGATTTTTATCACCATATTATTATTTTTTTGTTTTGTTTAAAAAAAAAAAAAAAAAAAAATTATCTAATTTAAATGTAGTTAATGATTGTTAATCATTGACTTTTTCCGTCCGAGGGAGTCGGATCTCTCCTTCACTATGGAACTTCTCCAGGTTTCTACTTTTTCCCAAAGAGGTTGGGTAGTTTTTCCTGGCCGAGAAGGAGAGTCTAAGGCCCGGAGCTTGGGACATCTGTCTAAGGACACGGGATGCTGGGAAATTACCAAGTCCCTATGAACATTGTTTATTCTGTTTTCATTCTGTTTTTCATTGTCGCCACTGCCGTTGTGATTTTGGGCGTTACAAAAATAAATTGAATTGAATTGAATTGACTGAGGTTCAGGAGGTGGACCACGCCTCAACCTCCTTCTCCTCCTCCCCCACCACGCCTCCAGTCTTTAACCACACCTCTAATTACCCAGAAGCCCTATTTATACAGGCTTATCCCAGCATCTCTTGTTGTCTCTGCTCTCTCAACCCCACCCTCCCACCCCATGTCTCCATCATCTTCATCTTAACACATCACCATCTAAAGGAAGGGTGGATGTCCTGAATCGGCTGAGCTGATTACATGAGACGGAGCCCCCATCCTGAGTCTCTACCCAACCAACTCTCATCGATCTATCATCGATCTATCATCGATCTATTGTCGTCATCATCACTATTATCAATAAACATTCTCTCATATTCCATTGTTGTGGCGTGGACCTTGCTAGTGAAATGTAAAGTGTGTGCAGTTGCAAAGTACAAATATTCCAATTTTGGTCTGGTAGATTTAAACTAGATTTGAAATAATGCTCGGAAAGCAAACTGAAGAAACAGGATAAGGTCAAGAAGATACTCAATTCAAACGCTTATGAAAGATGTTTTATTGGCCCCTGCAGTTAAGAAAAGGCCACCTGCTGGATTTTGACCAAGCGAGTATTGCCTTGTATTGTTTTATTGACAAGTCAAGCAACTGTTGTGCGAGGGCAGCATGACACTGTGCAGCAAGGGAGGAATAATGATTAAATCGTGTAAATTGCTACCTCAGCACAGAGTCTGTGTGGTGCCAAAGAAGATTAGCTGGACTGGAGTCCAGCAGACTATACTCACCTGTCTTTGAATAGGCCGTGCCAAGTCCTCTGTGCCTCGGGGCTAACGTCACAGGCCAGGCAGGGACACAGGTGTCGCCCACATATACAAACACACCAAAGGAATGCTGACTCATGAAGCACTGAATTATGGGGGATTGAAGAGGGGAACAGAAAGAGATAAAAGACACATCGCAGTGCAGTGATTCTCGTGTACCCCTGATTGATTTCCTGTAGTGTCGACCTTGTTTCTCTCTGTAATTGCAGCTTGTAAAATGTTGCATAATGAAGTGAGTACAAATGGGTTTTTAAAAGAAGACAGTTGTGTTTTTTTGGATTGGATTGCAAAATATTGAATTTTGAAAAAGAAAAAAATCTGACAAGTGTTGTGATTGCAATAATACTTTTCAAATCCAAATTCAGTTTGCAAGTGTACATTTCAACACACACCTAGGAGCAATGACATTTGAGAGCATATAAATCTCCCTGCATTTCTGAACATATTTGTGGCGATCAACACTATGTTTTTTTTTCTCCATGGAGACACTACATGCCACGATGTGTGTAAAATGACAGATTAGTACATTTACCACATAATGACAATCATTGATGCATAATTAAAAGAGACTTGGCCGCTTTGGCAGTTTATCTGAAATGGCTTTTAGCAGTGGCTATGTGTTCCTTCAAAAGCGTGAGTCCATTCAAGATTAGTTATTTGTACTTTCGGGAGAACATTTGTCACCGTGATTTTGCTGTAATAGGATAATGATTATTTTGAATGTATGGTTATGATATGATAAAAAAAAGTTGGGCTTCCTCCTCTGTCTAAAGCAAAAGTTGCAAATAGTGACTACATAGTGAAAGCTATAATTAGCTGTGCTTTGTAGATTGTGATTGAAGATATTGACGCCCCAGCCTTGGATTATGGGGGAATTGCTGGGCGTGTCCAGACTTTTGTAAAGTAGTGCAGTGGTGGAGGCACTTCAGTTCGGAAGCAGGTGTGCATTAGCCTAGATTTGGATTTGCTGAAGCACACACATAGTGTGGGCTGTGCAGCTGGTTGTATATATTTAATGTCCATACAAGAAAAACTTTGTGCAGCAGTGTTTTTTTTCTTCCAGAGAACACTACTGTCTATTTTAAGGTTTTCTTTCTTAACTTTCGGCTGTTCCTTTTCAGAGGCTTCCAACACACCTCCCTCAATAACAACAAAAATGTATTGGGATTTTGGCCAACTTTCATCTCACATCTGTGTCCTGATTTTCAAAAAAATTATAACTACATCGTCTGCAAAATGACAAAATGTCCATCCAACCACAAATGTAAAGGCCCAAACGTGATGCGATCCACTTTAAACTCTAGGAACACACGAAGGAGTGCTTGCATTGTGTTGCAGTCACTTATGTAATATGTACAGGATTAAACTTTCAGTGAGTTTGTATAAGAGATTCCAGTGTGTGTTTGGCTTCAGTTACCTGACAGACGTTAACTGTATCTGGGCTTCTTGTTCAGGTTCAGCCTCAGCTCTTGTGTCATCTCTGTTTACTGCGTCTTGTCCAGTCCCTTCTCACTGCCCAATCACATCCCCGAGTTAGTTTACATCCTTGTGTCTTATTACAGCCACCATCGCAATTAAATACAGCAGTCTTCAAGTGGAGACTTAAAGCACATTATCTCATCAATATGCGTTCTCTCGTGAGGACAAACAAAATACGTTGGACTGGGAGAAGTTTCAGTGGTGGGTGTTGTTGTAGTATAAATTGCACTGTTTTACTGAGAGTAAATTGGTGATTGTATTCTGCTTAATTTTGTCCAATCGCAAAATGTATCATCAGCATTTGTCCCATCCTTCACTGCCGCTGGAGGGGGGCAACACATTCGGAGCAGTGGGCAACTGTAGTGCAGCATCAGGAAACCAACTGCAGATGTTGAGCTTGGTCCTGCCTTCCCAGCTGTGATCCCAGAGTTATTTTATATATATACTGTATTGATATGATAAATACATGATATATTTTGAAGTTCTTGTATTTATAGACATTACTACCCTACCATTTCACTCCCATGTAATGTAAATTGAAACATGTTTTTTTTCTCTATATCCCATGTCTATTGTTGGAGCATGCATCTTTTATTAGGAGCTGCATGTCTTCTATGTTTCTTGTGTTCTAAAAATAACTCAGTAGATGCCTGGGTTCGCCACTGCTTTGAATACAGTGAGGATGGGTAAAACTTTTGTCCTCATCAGGAAGCACATGGGACTTTCAGTATGTGGTTCACTAAATAATTGTTTGTTGTGAAGGGAAGTGTGGCCTAATTGCTGTTATTCAGATTTGTCTGAATTCTTTTATTTCCAATTTTGTTCTGTTTTTCTTTTCTCCTTGCAAACCTCTCATTATGTCTTCTATTCAAACATTGCTGCTGAGAAATACATACTCCTAATGAATTACTCTTGGCCAATATTAAAATCATGGAAACAAATCCCAACCCCCTGCCTTGCGTTTGTGTACTCTCTGGAACATATTTGTTGAAGAACACATCGTGCCTCAGTGTTCTGCTTATCGAGTGGAGGGAGCCTCTCTGTCGGCCCATGGGGTGGAAAATCCACTGACAGAATTGTTTTCTCTTTTCCACATCCCCTGTAGATTTAACCCATATTCTGCAGCCAAGTCACTGAGCGCTCCTTCTGTTGCAGTTTGGTCTTGTTAACTCTGCTAGAGAGTGATAATTGGTTGACCATATGGTTTAGTGTACAGAGAAAATTGCCAGGAATAAGATGGGACGGTCACTTTTAAAAGAGTAAGCTTTATTTATTTTTATTTATTTTTTTCAAAATATTGTTCACATTTGATATGAAAAACCCACACCAACTAATGTCTCCCTCTAGGCATCTTGTATGACAGTTCCAGCTATTTTTTTTACACCAGTTTGTCACTTTTCTACTGTAGCCATCTGTGTTGGGCCTCTGACATTAGCGCCAAAATATGAGGTGTCTCTCTGTGTATCCTAAATCAATTCTCCTTCAACACTTTCAGCTTAGCCTCTTCCAGCTCAGTCCTTTTTCCTCATTTCCTCAAACAAACAGCATCCTTTCATTCCTCGTTTTAGATTTGTGATTTTAAATGTGTTTAAATGTACCGGTACTTTATATTCATTTTGTAATGGCCAAAATCACAACAGTGGTGGCCTCGAAGGGCGACAGTGAGAACAGATTAAACAAACATTTTTAGACAATATTTATCAAATAAAGGTTGGCATAAAGAACATTTCTAACATTCTAACACTAATGACCAGTAAATAGTCATATTACATCAATTTATAAGCCCTGATATCGGCTGAACCAATATTGATGAACCAATATCCCGATTCAGCAAATTTGAATGCAAATAAAATCCAACTTCAGTATCCTGCTATTTTTGAGTGCATTTCAGCCATAAAAACATGCCTCTTAAAGACAAGTTTTAAACACTGAGTAAAGTGTAAAGGAGCAAGAGATCAATCAGATATCAAAGGAAAAATGCTGTAAAAATAGCATAAAAATCTCTACTTTCACATGTTATAGCTTCATACCTTTAAGAACTGTGTATCTTAAACTTTGTAGCTCATTATTTTGTGTAGAGGCAGATGCTCATAGATATTGGCTGTTGGTCTTGGCTCATTCAGAATGATAGTGTGGTTCTGTGACATTTGGTAAATTCCATCCTTTTCCATTGGGAATCCCTCAGTTTTTCAGTGTCTGGCCCTCGCTCAGCTTTCACTGTCACTGACAGAATGTCTTCAGCGGATCTCATGGTGGATACAATATATGCATATACACAGCAGCCAACAATCAAAACTCACAAAATTATGTTATATGCTATTCCAGTTCCTCCAGTTAGTACCTTGGATAAGTAAGCTAGATAATAATGTAATTACTATGTGTGCAGGTATCTTTCTTAATTCACACAAGCAAAATTAAGTATTGCCTTTTACAAGTGATTTGTATTTCAACTAAACCTTGCCACAGAGAGTTTCTGGTGGAGGGGTGAGAAGGGCCCCCGTGGGGAGATGCTGATTACCTTCTCAAAAGTGTGCATAAATAAATGTAAAGCTATTATACCCAGTGTCAGTGGCTACAGCATACCACACAACACAGTGATGGGAGATCTGAGGCTGGACTCAATGATGGCCGTGTAGAACTGCACCATCATCTGCGCTGGCAGCTTAGCTTTCCTCAGCTGCTGCCGGAAGTACATCCTCTGCTAAGCCTGACTGATGAGGAGCTGATGGTCAGCTCCCACTTGAGGTCCCGGTGACTGTGGTACAGAGGAAGGACAGAGTCCACAGTGGAGATGGGGGTCTGTCTGGGTGAGCGGGGGTCTTCTGGATGTTGAGCTCCAGGTTGTTGCCACTGCACCAGCCAGTGCACCTCCCTCCTGAAGCTGACAGATCACAGTCTGAGATGAGCCCAATGAAGGTGGTGTTGTCTGCAAACTTACTACATTTTATGGACTAACTGGAGATTCAGTAGTTGGTGCACCTGATACGCCATATTCACATTTCATGGGTTGAATGTGTTATGCTGGACATCCAATGTAAATAATGATGTGCTTCATGCATATTACATCAGCACAAGTGGCATGGGTGCTCAAATGAACATGATGAATAGAGAATAGAATTAAAAACAAATGTAGTTTATTTATTTTTTTGATTTTTTTGGCCTGTTGGCTTTACTCAACAGGACAGTGTAGTACGAATGGGACTAAGACTGGAGAATGACAAGCCGCATCTACTTTCTAAAAGCCTTTTAGTAGCTCTGACCCAAAAGTGCACAAGGTCAAAGAGCGTGACATTAGTGGAAGTACTAATTCACCAACAGCTATCAATGGAATGTAGCGGAAGCAATAATCTTATATTTATGTCAAGTCTATCAGAAACTTTTCAAACAGATATCTTTAAATTGTATATTTTTCCTTATTCATCTGTTGTTGTTTTTTGTTGCAGAAACAGTTGCAGTTACTTAAATATACAAGTACAGTGTTTCTCGAACTGTGATACATGTACTTCTGGTTCTACTGGTCTTTTTCATTCATATTTTCTTTTTCTTTTGGGTTAGTCCGTAGTTAGATCTACTGTAGAAAAGCTGTAGTCCTATTTTAGACCCAATTTAGAAAGATTCCTAGTTTAGAATGTAAATAGTTTCCATTTCCATTTGGTCAAAATATTTTTTTAAAGTTGTACTTGGTGTGAAAAGCCCTGTACTTGTACGTCTCTGCTTGTCCTCGTGGAATTTGACACTAAAATGCAGTCAATGGCATCAAAGCCAGACGGGAATTCCCCTGGAACCATGGTTGTAGATCTTGTGTACACAGAAGATACACAGTTGGGTCAGGCTATGTGATAAGTGCAGAGATTAGGCTAATCTGGGTTATTTTTGGTAACTGCTCTGGTGCTAGGGGGCTGGGGTTCACCGGTTTTAATCATTTACTAGAAAGAAAAGTTTTAAATTAACCTTCCCTGGTGGACTTTGAGGTGATTTTAATAGGCAGAGTAAAACTACTTATGGCAGACTTCCTGAAATGATGCCCGGTGCTAATGAATTAATTTGTAAGCAGCCAAGCATGAAAGCTTCTCCTTTCTCACTTCCCCAGAGTTATACAGAGGTGATTGATTGGCTGAAATGCACAGCACATGCACATCTGTCACAACCACAGCTGGGCCAACCATGTGACTGTCCGTAAACACATTGATTCATATGATCCTCCTGTGCCATCATTGCTGCTATAAACTACACTGACATCACTGATGAGCATTGTTAAGTAGAGGGGAGGCACAGCAGCAGATCAGGCGGGCAATTCATCTTACTACAGTCAGTGAGTAGATTAAAAGGCATCTGGTGATGTAGGCAGTGCATACAAACAAGTAAAGTCGAAAAAAAAAAAATTTAAGAGAAAGAATCAATATTTCACTCTTGAAGTTACGGTTTGAGTAACAAGTACTGAGTGTAAAGCAAGCCAAAGTACACCTAATATAAATGGTGTTGTTCTTCTTACTATTGTTGTCACAGTACTGCCATTTTAAACTTGATTTAGAAAATAAGGCTCAGTATCAATTCACTAAATACAACATAATGTAAATCTCAACACAAAGTAATAGTAGTAATTTTTCATATAGATCAAGGCCATTTAAAAATATTCTAACTATGTAATTATTTTTATTATTAAGTGTTAATACAATTGTTTCTAGTTTTGATACTAGTTGTAGTATTGATTAGTATCTGGCATACCCTACCGTTCATAACAACACAACAGATACGGGTCGCAAATCTGTGTCACTATGGCCCCTTTTCCATCAGTCCCTCCTCGCGTCTCGGCTCACCTCAACTCGTCTCTCCTCACTTCCACTCGGCTCAGCTCGACTCGTTTCTACTCGGCTCAGCTCTCCTCTCCTCACTTCCACTCGGCTCAGCTCGACTCGTTTCTACTCGGCTCAGCTCTCCTCTCCTCTCTTCCACTCGGCTCAGCTCGACTCGTTTCTACTCGGCTCAGCTCTCCTCTCCTCGCTTCCACTCGGCTCAGCTCGACTCATCTCCACTCGGCTCAGCTCTCCTCTTCTATGTTCCACTCGGCTCAGCTCAACTCGTCTCTACTCGGCTCAGCTCTCCTCGCTTCTTCTCGGCTCAGCTTGACTCGTCTCTACTCGGCTCAGCTCTGAGCACGTGGCCTCACTCAGCCCTGATTGCATTTCCTAAACAAATGATACTCAGTGGTGTTGTGTAAAAATGGGCGTGGAAACAGCCAAAGATTTGCAAGTCAAAAAGGGATTGGGTCAACACATGATAACTGCTACACACTATGATATTGTAACCATAAAACATCATCGCTACAGTCGATAGTAAGCAATCAGAGCGTAAGAAGTAGACAGGATTACGGACACAGAGAAAGGATACAAAAACAGGGAAGAGTGAAAGGGACAAACAATTACTTTATTACTCACCGCTTATGAAGCTTAAGTAAACTACATCATTGTCCTCCATTTCCTTAACGTGTTTGTCTTCGCAATTCAATGGCACCCAGTTCGCAAAACATTGCTGTTAATCCAGTTTGAAGCGTTCAAAGATAACAATTTAAGCAAATGTAGATCCACATTTATCTGCACGCCTGCAGTGATCTGTCTCCTGCTCCTGAGAAACAATACACTTTTACCCAATCAGCGTCTGACGTTATGTTTAGTCTCTGCTTGGCTTGACTTGGCCCAAAGAGGAAGAGGGTCCTAAAAAAGTACCTGGTCTGAGGAGGTAGCACCAAATGGAAATGTGCTAAAGCAGGGCTGAGTTGCGCCAAGTAGAGTAGAGCCAAGTAGGTACTAATGGAAAAGGGGCAAAGATCAAATTAATTAATGAATTAGAAAGGAATTTAGCACTTTATTATTATTAAGTGTTTTAGGCTTCCAACCTGTGAACGGAGGATAGCAGCACAGAAGTGTCCAAGGTCAGCATGTGTGACCCCTGGGAGTGCTTTTATACCTTGGATATGGGCCACTGGCTGGTAGCTGAAGGCAGCAGATGTCTATTGCAGCAATTGCCTCTAACCACTGCCTCAACTAGCCTCTAGAGTATTGCTATTGACTTAAATATTCTGTGCCTCTAATTTTTGTAATAGATTCAAAGGTAAAAATTATGATTACCCTGTATGTATGGCCTATTGTTTACTTTTTAAAGAAACATTGTAGACTGCATAAACCACTGTATACTTTTTATTTCAGTGTTTATCTCAGTTTTATTTCTAACCAATTGTGCAATGTTCAGGGTCCATCTTGTGTTGTGTTGACATGAGCGCAGCAAGCCCAGTGTGCGATTCAGCCAAATCCCCTCTGCTCTCACATGGCCCTAATCTTCCTGACTGCCTTCTTAGCATTGCTCACTGCACTCTTCAGCTCCTGCTTGCTCCCGCTCGCTCCTGCTCGCTCCTGCCAGCTCCCGCCAGCCTCCGCCAGCTCCCCAGACATCTGCAAAAGGCCTTCTCATCGCTCTTACACGTTCATTGTTCCTAATTAATTTCCATCTCAGTTGTTTTCTGCTTGCTTTGCAGTGTCTTTTCCAGACAGCACATATCCCATAACCTGCAGACTGCCCAGACTATACAAATGTGAATAAACATACAACAACCACAAAATAAGCCGCTGAGGGAAAAAGGTATAAACATGAATTGTATTATTATTATTTACAGTATTTATATAGAAATTTATGAAGGCAACATGCTGACTGCTCATTTGTTAGGCTCAAATGAGATAGATTTGATAAATTATTATTTCAGGCAAGTGACTTTTTTTGTGAGACTTGCAACATATGCAACAGGAAAAACTAATACTAGCACAAATGTGATATTCTGTAGCATATCTGGGCTCCACGCAACTACATTTGCATGCTTTTCTCTTTTCATATCCAGTGAAAAGAGACGTTGATTTCATTCCAGGAACAGTGTTGTCGACTGTTACTCTGAAACAGGCCTGAATAACCAGGTATTTTGAGCAAAAACATGTTCAAGTGGTAAAACAGTTGTTTATAAAAATATGTAAACATGTTCATGCTGTGACTTGTTCTGCCAGAAATGATGACGAGTGTGAAATGGAGGCGCTGCTTCCCAGTGTTTAGAGATGTCAGTTATCTGGACATGGTTTCTTAGAGCCGAGCTGTTGTTATTTTGGCCCTGAGCCTCAGGTTACAGGTACGAATCAATAGAACTTTTAACCTCCTTCTCATCCATAAATATGTGGATTTGATCCCTTGATGCCCTCTCGTGCTCTGGGCCTTGCATATCCCACAGTTTCTGCTCCTCTTAAAGAAACGGTGACTGTGTTAATCCCTTTCAAGTGCCGTTCACAATGCCCACATAAGGTCTTAAACTGCCCCTGACTGCTCACGTTCCTGTGCAAAAAAATGTATATAATTTAATATTTATCTGCATAGAGAGCGCCGTAAACATGACCCTTGTGTGCGTGGGCCCCGAGCCCCGCAGGAGAAGCCGGTGATGCTGGAATGGTGGAGCACAGATTAAGGGAGCGCGCAAGTGTTGAGGTTATCGCGCTCACACGACCAAAATAGATGCAGAACGGGTGAGACAGCGGGCAGGGAGTGAGGCTCGCACTCCACTGTGATGTGCTCAGTGCGAGAACAAGAGAATCCTGCTGACGGACATGGAAATGATGAACAGCAGTGATCCCACCGGAAGAACCAGAGAACACCGCACTGCCTTTCTCTCCTCTTGTGATTGACACATTAACACGGCTGACTTATCCAATTAAAGCTATCCTTTGATTAGTGCTTCTTAGCCTCTGCATACTCTGTGCTTTTTGTTTAAGCAGTTTTATTTTATTGTAGTTTACTTCAGGACTGTCACTAACGATTATTTTGGTAGTTAACTAGTCAGCGATGATTTTTTCTATTACTCGACTAGTCAAACGATTATTTCCACTGTACTTTGAGACTTTTTCAATACATTATCAACCAAAGAAAGGTTGAAATATGGCGACTGAAGGCTTTTCCAAATGGTTTATTATAGATGAAAATCAGAAATGTTTTTTACATTTTGATTTAATAATGTCACTGTCGTTGTTATTAAAAGGTCTTTTAATAGCGATTATGATGGTCAAAAAACGATTACGATTATTTATTTATTTTAATAGTCGACTAGTCACAATTAGTCAATTAATCGTTCCAGCCTTATTGACTGCTTTGATCAAAATATCTACTGGGGTTATGTGGAATATTTGATACCAAAGCAGACATTCTGAAGTAGAAACATAAGACAATACATCAGTCTCCCCACATTCCATTATCAAGATACTGTGACTGTGATGTGTGAGTGCTGCAGATGCAAAGTCCTACTCTTAATACTCTGTGATTCTGTGGCTCATTAGTAAGGCCAGGCTGTATTTAACACTGCCTCACTGATGCAATATTTCCATGTGAAGAAATGGCATGATGAAGATAGCATTGTTTTGGAGATCTGTGCAAGGCAACAATATAGTGCCGTTAACCAGAGCAGATAAGGTGGAGGTCTGTGGGAGGAGCCAGCAGACATTCTTTGTTTTCTCTGATGGATTAGCCGTCAGATGTGTATGGATATCACGCCGCGCAAAAAGAAGTGCGTGCTTTGAAACAATGATGATCTTGTCTTTAAAGGGTCCCTTTCTACATTGGGATCTCCACTTGTTTTCTGTCTGGGTAAAGATCCCATCGATCACCTCTTGTATTTAATTAAGTCTCTGGCTACAAATTACTGTTGGGCCTCATTACCTAAATGTGCTGTCGTTCAGCTGCACAACCTGGATCCATTATTTTGGTGCAGGTAAACCAATGGCCTGGATGTTTTCACTTTGAATAATGAATATATTTATAGATTGTTATAGTTTCCTTCTCCTCCTCCGGCCCATTCTAATCTGCTCTGCTGGCTGATTAGTGTTTTGGAGCATACAGTATGTTGCCTGTAGCTTTGAAACAATGCCAACTCGATTTATGTTTATTTATTGCTGAACTATTCATCTATCAGCATGAGTACGGTTGCATGCATTCTTATTATTTCCAGCTGGCTGCCTTTCTTGGGGAAGTAAGGATGGTATTGTTGCATTATGAATATGGGAGCACAAAAAGCACGGCTATATAAGTTATTATATAAGCTTGTATTGGACTCATTTTCTCGCCAATGGACAAAAGGTTTGTTAAGGACAACTAAAAGAACATTTTAACTTCAACCCACCCCATTAACTAAACCCCTAAAAAAGATCCAAAAAGAGATTAGGAAGATGACGTTAAGCAGGAAAACTCCAGATTTTCCTGGAAGCAGTTTGTCATCCTTCAATGTAATAGTCAGTGGTTTATTTAATCCCCTCAAATTAGTCGCTCACTAATCCTGGCTAACCTCACGCGGAGGTCACTGTGTTCAATTTGAAGATGTATAAAGAACATGTTGTAATTTCATGTTTGATGAAGAGTAATTCTCTTGTGTGCTCTTTGGTTTTGTTCCAAATGTCAACTAACCACACGTCTGAAGGACAAGCACTCAGGTCATACACCTTACCAGACAAAGTCCAACTTTATCAAAAGCAAATTTTAAAACCGCATACGCCACAGACACCTTATACTCAAAACCATATAAAACCAAGGTTTGTTACAATAGATTTTGCACACATGAAAATCACACATCATGATAATCTGCGTTAAACACAGTATGTCTCCCCAATTTACATCTGCTTTTAGGATGAGATCACCTCACTTCACCTGTCAGAGTGATCTTTTAACTGATAAACGTACTGTATTGCTGTAAAATGGGGTTCATCCTCCATTCTACTGCATTCTGAGCAGATAATGTGCCTGCACACCCAGCTGGCTGGATACTCCAGCGTGTGACCTGTGCCACTATCACATCACTTCTTGGCTTGTTGTCCCTCCGTATTAAAGGATTATGCTGACCTATACCCCTGTCTCTGCTCAAAGTCTAAGCTTAATATGTTTAATTGTGGTGCATTGTGCCAGTGCCTGCTGAGAGACTTACCGTACCTATGCTGTGACTATTTGCTTAATTTAATGATTTTAGTGCTTTAGTTTGTTTTGTATTTTGATGAATATTATTTTCTGAATCGGACCAAGTGTATCGGTTTTATGTATTATACTAAGGCACTTTTTTGGGCACTCAAAGATGCTTTACGTCTCAGAATTTCAGAATCTTTACTAATGACCACATACACAATTTGGTGGAATCTGTTTTTGGTACAAGAAAGTCACATCAACAGACAAAACATTAAAGACAAAAAAGGTACATTCCATTCCCTCCACTCCTGCTCGTGGTAAATTACGTCTTTTTGACAAAAGTGAGACTGTCAATCTGTCTCAATCTGTGCCATCAGCCCTTTCTGACCACCGCCAACCATTCACATACCACACTCACAGTAGTCCTGGTGGATGAAGTGTTTTGCCAAAGGACACAACAGTAAGCTCTGGTCCGAATGGTATAGTGAGCCACAACCAAACTGAATTTTAAATGCAATCAAAAATGTATTTAGTTTACCAAATCAAATTGCATTATGAAAAAGGAAAGCCGTAATCGACACCACAACTGTAGATGGGTGGCAGTGGATGAGAAGAGCGAAGGGTTGAGAGGTTTCATGCTGCTTTCCCTTTCACTTGCCTCATGTGTGTACATGTGAGTGAATGTGATTACTTCCTTCATTTACTAATAATTACAGGCATGTATTTTGGTGACATCATATTTGAATGCTTTTCTACAGTGACAAAGCAAACACAAGGTCCCAGTGTTCTGCTTTGTAATGCAGATTAGCCAGTGCAATCCCTGACCATACGACCCTGAATCTAGTAAAACATGTTTGAAAAAGACAAGGCATTTAATAATAGCTCATTACCTCCCTGGTATAGCCTTTGCCGCACTAAACCCAATTACCACAATAACAACAAGTTATTGTAGTCGCTGTAGTCTCCGACTCCCAAAGGTTACACAGGCTTTCTAGTAACTTGAAGTTTCTACTTGAACTGGCTGCAAGCAAACTGAAAGATGAAAACATCTGAAAAAGATCAACCCTACACATGGTATGAGAGAATTTGGTAAAACTGAATTAATATGGAATGAGGCATGTATTTGTAATATTTATTAATGATGTGCTTTTTTAAATACAGCATACATACACAGTTTGAAAGTAAGTCTAATAAAAATGGTTTCAAGAATCCATTGCATTCTACTTGAACATTTTTGAACATTTTCATACAGGTATTGATTGGTAAGTGGACTTGCACTTGCTACATTCATGCTAATGGGAAGCAGAGGAGTGAGTGCACTGAGACAGCCGTCCTGTAAGCTGCATCTAATTTTAGCCTCTCAGGGCAGTGCTCTGGACGTCCCGGTGCTGCACACGAGCTGCTGCTCTGCCTCTTGTTCTCTGCCTCTTTGTGGGTGGACTCTGTCTTTTGAGCAGAAAGGTTACAGGCCACTTACAATGGGCCTGGGTGGAGTTGTGTTCATTCAAAGCACTTCTAACACACCTGGGTTCACTGTGGTTTGAGAGAGATCAGTGCGACACAGCTGGTTTCAGCCTGTACACACACTGGTTGTGTGCATGATAATATTGCTATAAACAATGTGGATGCAGTGATTGTCAAGCAAAGGGCATTACAGCAGAGTATGTCCTTCAACCTACAGAAATGTGGGAGTCATTATCATATAGGCCTAGATTTTATTTTTATTTATTTTGTCCTGAATCTTTCTTTTGAAATTAAAACACAGCAGGCAAAGAACAACACAATTCTATAGCTATTTAGGCAACTCATATTTTACAAAATAATAAATGAAAATACTTAAATTGTTAATAAAATAGAACAAAAGGAAGCATCAACAGAAAGACAACTTGCTCAGATGAGTGTACATTTTATCAACTAAAATATTTTGTCATTATTGCTGACTAAAACTAAATGAAAATGCATACACATTTCTGTCAACTATGACTAGTAGTCATTGCTACAGATTTAATTATTGTTGTTGTCTTGAGTAGTACATTTTCCATGGACCAAACAATTAATGGATGCTTGAATAAATGGTTGACTAAAACTATTATATTTAGTCGACTAAATTAGCATGACATTTCTGTCTACTAAAACTAAATATTTGAAAAATAATTGAATATATCTTCACTAAAACTAAAAATGAGTTTTAGTCATTAGTTTTAGTCAAAAGACTAAACATTTCTGGTGTATTTATGCTTTGAACAATGAGTGTAGATCTGTTTTTCTTTCTTTTTCAAGATTTTTTGGCTCATAGGTTTATTGGACAGGACAATATAGTGTTAAATGAGGTAAAAGAGCAGGGAGGATCTGGTGGTCCGCCACAGAGCCTGACATACAGTACTAGGGCAGCACTAGATCTGTACATCGATCTGCTCATGACTCTAAAACTTCACTCCTGTTTTGCGCTGTTAATTCGGTTGGTGATGAAACGGACCATACTCTTGAAGTAGTTTAGTATCACTGTTGCATGAGACGCTACATGAAAATCCTCAGACACATTGTTAGGTCCTACGCTGGTGAAGTGAGTTCTTGCCTCCTTCTCGTGACAGTATGTGGTGAGAGAATTCAAGGAGGATGAGGAAACTGGTACTACTGACCCCCATTCATGCGCCCTGGTCTAAACTCAATAGAAAACTGGGAGGACGTACCCCAAAACCACCCCATAGCTTATGCAGCATTCCCCATCATTGTGTTTTATAAGTGTTCCTTTGATTCTTTGGAGCATTACTCCATTAGCATTAGATTTGTCTGTTTGAATTAAAAAAGCAGTACATGAAGGACCGTTAACTCAGAAAACAGTAATAGGCAAAAAGATAATGCTTCTCATTGTGGCTACTTCCCTAACGACTTTCTACCCCTGAAACCTTAACCACTTATTCAGTGCAATTCCGCTGTAGCCACACATGATTGCCTTTAAACTTTATAAATGTGTGAACAATGACCACTACACCTCGGCCTGTGTGTCCTGCTCTGTGTTCGTTTGCTTTGGATAGAAGCCATGATAAATTATGAACCACTCGACATCTGTGAGTGCCTCAAACGCGAACACACAGACCTCCAGTGGGCTAAACAGACACACTATGTTGTCCACTTCAAAGGTGACTTTCTGTGAACAGTCTGTTTTTTTTGACCAAATCTTTCTGTTTGGTCTCCTTTGTGCCGTCGTGTGCTGCTGATGATAGAAGCTGCTGTACTAGAATGAAAGTAAGTGATACCTATTTGGTCTAACCCAGCTGTCTTTCTTTTTCTCTCTCCACAGATTTTCCATATGACCTATGACCTGGCTAGTGCTGTGGTAAGAATATTTAATTTGATAGGAATGATGCTGCTTCTATGTCACTGGGATGGCTGTCTGCAGTATTTGGTGCCTCTCCTACAAGAGTTTCCCCCTGACTGTTGGGTGTCCCTAAACGGTATGGTTGTAAGTATTGCATCTTTTCATCTAATCTTTTTTGTGTTGATATTTGTGCTTTGATATTAAACTTAAAGTTATGCATGGATTTAAGCATTTATAGGTATATTTGCTAAGGAAACACTGGTACGTTGTGTTATTCATTAGAGCAACATAAAAAATAAAAAAATGTATACTATGAACAGACAATAATTATTAACTGTCGAGTCCCGTTTGCCAGTGGGCCTTTTTAGTAAATTCTTGGTGCGTGGGTCAAATGGATTGTGCGAGTCTCCCAGCATCCATCACAACACTGTAGTGTGTATAGGTCTTGCGAGTAAAGTCTGTTGTAAGTTTTCACCCCTGGAACATTTATTTTCTCATTTTGTATCTGACAGACATTTCCCACATGCACACGCATGCACGATCCAGGGCATCAGGCTTGAGGTGCTCATGTCAGCTCCGCTCATCATCACAAAGCACTGTCCTAATCTTATTTTTACTTGCAGGCTATCCCAGCAACCATGTGCTATTCATGTAAACAGACATTACTGAGAACTGTTTGTGCTAAGAGGATATCATTTCTCACATTGCTGTCACAACTCATTCTTACTAGTAGCAACTAAAAGCTGCTCATTCATTGAACGTGCAAGAGATGATTTAGGAACTATATGCTTGATTGGAGCACAATTTTACATTCCATTAGTAGAGAAAAGTAAGTCACTGTTGAGGCTTGTCTGCCCTACAGAAGCCACATAATCTTGTCAATCACAGTTGGCTCTGAGAGAAACAGTAAACAGTAGCTAAGCTCTTAGCAGGCAGGACTCCAAGGGCATGAACATAAACATCTGGGAGTGTCCTGTTGTCGAGATGAATAGTGCTTAAAGGGGACAAATATGTAAAATGCACTTTTTATACCCATGTTATAACAACGTTCCCTCATCATTAGTTACTCAAAGCTAGATAAATGCACATGGTTGAGTATTCCTGAATTGTCCTGCATTTGAGGCTTGAGTGCTTAGAAATGTTGTGTTTTCACATACCCCTATCTCTTCCCACTGCTCTGTACTTACAATGGATAAATGCATTTATTTTTATGACAAAGAAACATTACTGTAAATTTACCAGAATTAGCCGAATGGCTAGTTATTCATTTATTTAAAAAAGCATTAATTATAAATAAAATCATATAATAAAAGAAGATATTTCAGCAGTGATGAAATAAAAAATGCTACATAAGTTGTAAAATAATTAAACCTAACTGTTACTATTAAAACATTCAGATGTTAAATTAAATAATGACCCAAGTATGTTATAGTTTAATACTAAATATCTGGGGGGAAATGCATAATATGTCTTTACAAACATTCACGTTGGTTTAGATTTAGAAAGTTAAATTAATGTGAACCACTAATATTAGTTTGGCCCCAAACCATAAACAATATGCGCCACATGTCCACATGAAGGCCCTTTATGGGCTCTTCAGAAACAGAAGCCTGTGTGTTAAATGCCTTTTGACAAATCTAAAGTGAAAAGCCCAGCCCCCGCGTGATTCTCTCGCGCCATCACAATGCATTAGTGTTCACCATCCCAAATCATGATAAGAAACCTCTGCGTTTGTTTATCACAGGTAATAAATGCATAATGTGATCTTGTTGCTGTGTATTTCCTGGGAGGCACATTCAGCTGCACAGATGCGTCAGTGATGACTTTGGCATTCAAATTGTGTTAGATATTTTCCTGTTGTTGCCGTGGTAAATGAGAGCGTGGGGCAAACAGAGGTTGTAGATATACTGCTGAGTGGCACAGTACATGGAGAATGCCTGTTTATCTGCTCGACTAATGGCCTGAGAGGCTTCTTACTCTTTGGAGCAGCATTTACTTAATCAGCCGCTGAGATAGCGGTGCTGTCACGATGTTAGTGTTGGTGAGAGGCTGACGCACTGCTGCATGCTGACAATGGAGACACTCACTACCTCTCTACAGTGAAGGATATATGTGACTTTACATGTGTGATGGTGTCTCAGACTGGCATGTGGAGTAGGTGCCTGAGCAGGTAGACAGACACAGAAGGGTTAGGCCTGGGACCGCCCACCACTTTCCCATGCAGACTTCTCATACATTGATTAAATGACTGTTATACAACCACAGGTTGAATCTTTTTCCTTACTCCATGGTTTGTTCAACATGAACCACATATCCACTGAGCTTCATCATCAGTGGCCATGTATACATGGACACCAAAATCTGATTATTACATGATTTCAGGACCTTTAAAGATAATTTAAATGACAGGCAAGATGCAGAATTTGAGTAATCAGAAAGACCATGATCAGTAATGAATCTGTTGTTTATATATCATTTTCATTTCATCATTATCATCTTCAGTTTTTGAACAGAATAAAATTGTATTTTATTATGATTATTTGCGAATGTTAAAAGACAAAATCAACATCTAATGTAACAATGTGACAGTTATTTTTGTATGTGCAGGCAAACTTAAAAAGCCCATATGAGATAACTGTGTGGTCATAACAGTCATTGTTATCAGGAGATAAAATGCACTGTAGGTTCTGCATGTTGAAAATGCACCAGGGAGGTGAGAGGCTTTAGATTACATATAACACAATTTTGTCTCAATTCATGCCCCTTACCTTGATAACTTGACAAAAAAGGTTAACCCTACAAAAAAGAAAACTATGTGGCCTTCGGTCCATAGGACGCGTGATGCAAGGATTGTGTCCCTTCTGTCACAAGAAGAACAGCTTGTAGTTAGATTATGTAACTCAAAATTAATTTTGTGAATCACATTTCTTTCCATGGAACAGCTGGTTGGGTTTTAGCGTTATATGATCGAGTAATCACATTATTAATGCAGTTGTTTTGACTGAGCTATGCTTCGACTTGTGTTCGTAAACAGTTGACCAATTGTGATACAAAAGTGTCATGAATAAAGATGTTTCAGGAATCTATACTTTGAATAGATTGACACCGCTTCATTTAGCGGTACCTTAAGGCAACCGCATGGAAATCCTAGTGATTCAGAAGTTTCCATCTTATTTAGTTTGCTCTAGTTTAATAGGCCCAACTGATCAGATTTTGATGACGACACGATTTTTACAACTGTGACACTTGAAATATTCCCCATACACCAAAGGAGGAGAGTCAGAAGATAAATGCAGTTGCACGGCAGACAATACCAAATCAATATAAAGTGATAGAAATCTGACTATAAAATAATTTTCAATACTATATTTCAAGTACAAGAACTCTTAATCTCCATTCTGATTTTTCTGAATTTACTGAACTAACTTTGATAAACAATAGCAGTGGGAGATACATGCTTTCACTTGAAGTGTATATATATAGTGCAGTGTAACATGAGTGCTGCTTTTGTGCTTATTTGTTCAGAGGTGAAGAGATGTGACAGGTTAGGGACTCAGCTAAAAGGGCAATGGTGGAATGGAACCCTCTCCAGCTCCGGCCTACGTGGGATTACTCAGTGCTCACTTGGGGCTCGATTGGTCCCTGGACAGACACAGTTGACATGTGGTGGGTTAATGAAACCAGACTGTCACACTTGTATCCTGAGGCAAAGAACAGCGCGACAACAGGAGAAAATGTCTTTATTTTATTAATCAGCTTTGCACTCCCTTAAATATACTGATAACGATGAAAAATATTCAAATTTTTTTTGACTATTTTAAATTCAACCCAGAGAAGGGACAGATCCTGTGCTTGAGTTTGTGTTCCGAGTAAGGAAGAAAGACGAAGCCTCGAACATCTGTAAATAATGCAGGTTTTAGCTTTTTTTCGTCACTGCCTAAACTCTCCCCCACTGGCAAATGGTAAAATGGAGACGAGAACAGCACATCGAGAGGGCCCAACTCTAAGCACGGGGCATTAGGCAGCGAGTGCACGAGCAGGACGAGTGCGGAGGGTTCCAGTGATTCCATCAAAGGAAAGCCTGTCTCCATCCTGCGCATTGAAGAGCCTTTTCTTCTGCTTTGCCTGCAGTAAACCCCCCCCCCCCCCCCCTTGGCTCTCTGCCTCCCCCCCCCTTTTTTTTTTTGTACTCCTACGCCCTCTTCAAAGCCATGAGCCACATGTTGTGCATTGGGTACGGTGCCCGGGCTCCCGTTAGCATGTCCGACCTGTGGATCACCATGCTCAGTATGATTGTCGGAGCCACGTGCTACGCCATGTTTGTGGGCCACGCAACGGCACTAATCCAATCACTGGATTCCTCACGCAGACAATACCAAGAGAAGGTGAGAACACTATAAATATGGTATGTTGTTGTGTTGTGAATTAAATGGTGCTAATCGTTCATCTTATTCCACATATTCCTGTTAAGTTCGCAAAGGGTTCTGGCATCTTTGGGTCCTTGGGTCTGTAAAGTGCACAGTCGTGAGAGGGATGACACACACACACACACACATTCTATCAAGATTTTGTAGAACATTGATTGAGTCAACCTTCACTGCCTAGTCCAGGGGTCTCCAGCCTGTATCCCGGGAGCTACCCAGGATTAAGGAATTCTACATATTATGCTGAATGATTTTAAATTTGTAAATGTATACTATACTACTACATGAAGAATCTAGTTGTACCCCCATCTAATGCTTGTTGTTACAGGTTTTTTTTTGGACTCAATTCCTTGCAACCGCTAAAAGAAGTATAGCTCTGTGCCGCTTTAGTTTTGTAAAAGTTTGGAGACCCCTGGCCTAGTCTCACTTGTATACTTTGCTTCCTCCTTCCTTGGACCACATCATGTCACTGAGGAAAAAATTCCACCCATCATGTTTTCAAATGGGAAATGCCCAGTTTCTATATCTTTAAACTAACTGCTATTCCAGAGTCGATAGTGATGATTGCTCTTTCTGACAACACAGAATCCTGCTTATTCAGCTTGACTTATTTAAATTAGGTCTTTTCTTGCTGGCCCTTTGAACTATTGGGTTCTTTCACATCACAATATCCGGCTGATGAGAGGGAAAGAGGATTTCCTCTCCCAGCACAAACACAATCACACAGGGCCACTGGGTTGAGGAGGTCCATGACATGTGTCCATGCTTCTATCGGCCACATTTTACTCTTCCTTTTCAGTTAAAGCCCTATTACATAATTTTTTTTCTACATGGAAGGTGATTATCTAGTGTTTCGACAGGCCACCATCTGTGTTTCCGTTGAGTGAGCAGGGCTATTCCCGTAACAGAGAATGACTGATGCGCTTGTCGTTTGCACGCAAGCAGCCGTTTTTAAGTATCAAACCTTTTCCCCACCATTTGAGAAGATCTGATTGTGTATAAAGTAGGGATGTAATCATATGTAAATCTCACGGTACCATATTACTGTATCAAAATATTAATTTCACGCTACGATATTAATCAAACTGAATTGTAGATATGATACCTTTTTTCCTTTTAAAACTTTGGTGTGAATCATTACTGTTGTATTCCAAATGATAAAGAAATAGAAGTGCTCAATAACTTATATTTTCATGATAAATTAGGGCAAAGAATCATGGTCTATGTAGGTTATCTCTGTTTCTTTAGCTGCTGCTACAACAAAGCAATGCACTTAAGCAGAAGCTTACAATTTAATATATTGTGACAGGCCACGATATTACTGTGAGATTTGCGACTATTGTTACATATGTATAGTGTGGTGCTGGACACTATAGTTAGACTTTATGATCAACTTCAGAATAATGTGTATTGATTAGCATAATGACAGTAAAAAGTATACAGTTACATTTGACTACATAGTGTAAAGCAAAACATACTTATTTTTAAAGAAACTTACTATACGATAATTAATGTGTAAAGCAAAACATACTTATTTTTAAAGAAACTTACTATATGATAATTAATGAAGTCTAGTTATAGTAATAGTAATCATAGTAGTGTTGTTTTCCACATACGGAAACACATTTATTATATTCTGGACATCTTTAATGACCATGGCGTCAGACAAGTCACCTTCACCATTACAGGACACACATAAATACCAGTTTATTAATTTACACCGTGCTTCTGTCCACACCATTACTCTGATGACCTTGCACATCCGTCTCATGGTCAAAGCCATTTAGACACACAACCACCGCTTGTTCTGTGCAGTGGAGGTGCAGAGCCGTTTTACAAGTTTAAGATAAAATAAGAGAACCTTTTTTGTCCCACAATGTCATAATGTTAGTGTTACGATTCAAAGAGCTGGAGAATAGAAACATGCAATCATCAGTCAAAAGACACAGCACTATTATGTACAATAGGTGGACCTGACCGTGGTTATGTACATATGGACTATGAATATATTTGTGTGCAGTACATTAATGGTATATTTCAGGAACATTATAACTAAGCTTTTCAGTGCCTTATAAACAATTAACATGGCTGTGAAAGTTATGAGTAATTTATTTAGCTCAACAACCATCATCAAGTTTGTTAAATGTCGAAGAATCAGGGCCTTGGTATTTGATGAACAGTAGGAAATGTTTTGTTATATGGTGCAGTATTCTTCGATTTGCAAAAATAATTTTATGATTGAATATGCACAAGCAGACACCTAAATGTCACAAGACAGCACCGGGAAAATGAATGTCATGAAGTAGCCCACAGCAAACATGAGCGGCATTTTTATTAGCGACACATGCCTCTTGCTCAGGATGTGATGTACTGTACAGCTGTTTCACAGCAAATCTGCTTAATCTACATCCCTCTCTACACATTCAACATCCCTGTAGGCTCTTCACTGACAGCTCAGGGGCAGCTGATGCTATGCTCGTGGTAACAGAGCCCCAGTGAGGAGCCAGATTGGTGAATGCATGGTTGCTGGTTGTGCAGAACAGCCTGAGCAGCAGCAGGGATGGATGGAACGTACTCAGCCTAGAGTCTGTACATCAGTCACAGCTGGTAGTGGTGAGGGGGGCCAGAGGGTGGGACATGTGGCTACAGGGGGTATGAGTTATCTAAGGACAGAGCATGAGAACAACATGTAACAGGGAACCGTATATTAATCCTTTATTACTGCATTATAATAATGACAAATGGCAAGTTTTGCTGTCATGATAAAGCTAACAGAAACTAGTAGCAGGGGGAAAAAACTCATTGAAACTCTCTTTTACATGAGCACCCTGCCAATGCAATTCCAGTCGTCTTCGGAGGTCGGATTTTCCGATCACAGCATGTAAATTCACATTTGAACACTCTCACATCTCAGAATTCCTACTTGGATACTCGGGCAACATTTCAGAACCCCGAGTTTGGTCGAGTTCGCCAATTCAACATGTCTGCACCCTACGTTTGAATTAAGTTGATTTTCCCAGAATGATCATCTTTTATTGATTACCTGTCTGTCGAGCATGTGTACACGCTGACATTCATCTGTGAGCTCTGAAGTCACATACTGATGTTCTGGAGTCATTTGGTGATGCCTAATGAAGGTGGAGAGTGCGGTCACGCAAGCTGATCATAAATCCTGCTAAAGGTCTGGTCTGGGTTAAATGTTAGGTGACAGAGAAGGTCACTGCTCATTACTCATTTTTGTATTGAACACTTTATCTTTACTGTCATATGCTGTTCTTTTCAACTTTTTTGTAGATATCTATTCCTTTAAATTTGTAATGTTTCTTCAAAGCATAAAGTTGGGTGGATTATAATAAAAGGTTATTTAGTATTGTTTTGTCATAGCAATTCACAATTCAACAAAATCTTCAGTCTTTTAAATGGTCAAAAGTCCTCAAAAAGGCATCCATATGCTCTCTGGTGGTGTAGTGGTTTGGCGTTGCACATAGGTTGTTGTTACCATAGTCTATTTATTTATTGATGTGAAATTCTCCTTTCTCTGTCCGTTTCTCAGACTCGATCACTTGGCTGATGTTAACTGGAGTCACGTCAAATCAAACATTCCTTCACATACAAATGGATGGTTCTTTTCATAATGTTTATGTCAATTATGTGTCTCCTCATTAATGACCATCAAAAATCTTAAGTCAATAAGCTAAAGGCTAACTTTATCTAAAATTAAAAAAACAAAAGGTTTACACATGCAACAATGACTTTTAAGAGACAAAACCGGCTTGATTATTCATAACATGCATTTTTTGCGGCTACACGAAAAAATACAGGGGACTGACTCCGTGAGTCTTAAATCTTCCCAGACTAAGTGATCAATTGGATAAGCATCGAACGCCACGTCTACTAATTACATGTCTATGTTTGTTACCACCTTGTCTTTGTGAGTTCGCTTCCCGGCCTTGCTGAATGTCTTTTCCCTCCCCATTTTTCGCTTATAAAGTCCAATAAAGCCTTTGAGACGGCACATCTCTTTAAAATGTAATAGATTAGAATATGTCACTCCTGGCTCAGAAAACCTTGACCTCTGTAGATGTCTTGGATACCCTGCTGGAGACTCTGCCCAACTGCTCAAAATAAATCAATTTCCCGCAAACAAAACCTCTCCTCTTATCACCTTTCTGCAGCCAGCCGGAGAATCAATGATAGAGCCATTGTGAGTCCAGAGTCTCCCCTCTCTCTGACAATTTCCATTTAGTGGGCCGAAGAGTCGTCCTCTGGGCGCTGGCCCTCGCAGCTGCAGTCAGTGGGCTCTCAGATACTGCTGATTACCAAAGGCAATGCCGGAGTCAGACCCTTGCAGGTGTACGTCCAGGTGTCGACTGGTGTTCAGCTTTGTGTCTGGGGCACACCAGGGAGAGAGAGCAACCATTGATCAATGTAGATGAGCCCAACATGTTTTCCAGATGTGAAGCATAGCTTGTTTTCTTATAAATGCACAGTCCCACAAAAAAAACGAATTCAGTGATGTTGAAAAGAGCAGTCAGTCCTTAATTGTGTTTGGGCGGTTGGGTTTGACAGTAGAAACATCCTGTATCATTTTGTATACATTTTCCTCATCAAAGTAAATTGTAGATAGTCTCCTAGGTCACGAACTCTTGCATGGCATGCTTTATTAATTTATCTTTGTTGCTGATTGGTACCTAATGATTTTAAAAACAATCAATTAACTTTTTACATTATGCAGTTTAGAAAAATGATTTGCTGACATCCTTTTTATGTTTTAATAATTTTGATAGAACACAATAAAGTTGCAATTGAATAGTGATTTGCAAAAAATATTTATTTTCAATGCCTGAACAACATAAAAAAAACAACAACTTAAAAACAACATCAGAAAAAACAATAATTGTGCCTCTTGGAATAATGTGGCCAATGTGAAGTGCTGCTAACAGGTGCAGGAAGACGTACGCCTTTAACAATGTAAGTAAAAAAAACAAAAACAAAACATTCTGAACTCACATTCTTAAGAAAAAAAAATAGTATTGTGGTCTAGACGACCCAAAATGTGTTGTGCACATATGTGGACGCCAGGTCCCAGGAGGTGAATGTAAAAGACAAGACAACATCTAGAAGGGGAGGAATTAAAATAAATAAATAAAGGTTTTAGCTGTAGCAAGCCATGAAAATGTGTGTGTGACTCAATAAGAAACAATAAGTTACTGCAGAATATTGTATTTACAGTACATTATCTTTACAGGATGTCGGTGTGTTTGAAAAACAAATTCACGTTTATGTAACGCACACACACAACATGACAGGCCATCGTTTGAGACATATTAGATAACAAAAATTGACATCAGATCTCATATTTAATACTGCCAAGTTTGTGAATCACAGTAAACAAGTCATAAAAATCCTCCTTCCTCCAATGTCTCACACAATTTAGCTTGTGGTCGTTGCTTTTGTATGTTGTGATTCATTTCAGATCATGACTTGTTTTTCCTATGGGACATAGCTTTCTGGCTGTATGAGATAATCAGCGCTGCTACCTTGGTCTGACATAGCCCAGGGCTTGTGCTTGTTCCTACTTTCCTTCACCACCTGCCTTCTGCATACCAACACACACACAACCGGGACAGGCCACAGCGCAGGATGCTCGCTTTGTCCTCAGCAGTGGCACAAACAGGCCATGATTGCATTACACACTGTTCCTTATTAGCTAAAAGCTATTTAAATAGACTTGTCAATTCTGTATGATTCTCAAATTTGATGAAAAATATTTTCTAAATTTTCTTTGCAGTACAAACAAGTGGAGCAATACATGTCCTTCCACAAGCTTCCAGCAGACATGCGACAGAAAATCCACGACTATTACGAGCACCGGTACCAAGGGAAGATTTTTGACGAGGAGAACATCTTGAGTGAGCTCAATGACCCGCTCAAAGAGGTAAGGCTTTCAAAGTTTATAGGAACTCATTTTATTGTCACAGAAAAAAGGATACACTATTGTGTGGTACTTTTGTGGAGTGTAAATTTCTGAGAGAGCTATTGTAGATTCAGAAGTTAATATTTCCATCTGAAAAAACTCAATAGAACAAAGTGACTAATTAGAATTTTACTATGGATCCAGATTGCTGTTTTTCAGGGACTGAACCATAAGATTGCGGAGTGTAGGTTTTGTACTCTATTTTTTAAATGTTTTGGTTTTTTTCCAAAAACTTTGCAATTTTTGTAAATTGTTTCCCTTTTTCAATCTAACATTTCAGCATAGTATTGCTCTTTGCTACTTTAAACAAAATGGTTTCAAATGATCATGTAACAGAAGTACAAGTGAAACAGCTGTCATGTTACCGCATTAGGTCAAGGACAAAAGTGGCTAAACGTACGCATGGCCAAACCCAACATCTGGCTGTGTTGTTCTGACCAATCTGTCCTTGATTCAAACATAGACTCTACAAACTACTTCTATTTTTTAAGCCATTGAATTGAGACAGAAAATAAAGTACCCTGTGTAGTGAGTTGTGACAAAAACATGCCATTTCGACTCGGCTGACCTCCCGGTTTAAGCAGATTAACTTGCATGACATTAATAATTGCAAATAGGAAACTAGGAGTGCTCTCAGAGGCAGACAGGCACAATAATCATGACCATTTCTCACGCAGCCCCATTAAGTCAGACTGCAGTGTTGAAACGCTGAGGTGTGGGATGTTGCTGCCGCTGCTGTAGACGTTCACAGGTTGCAGGGTATTTTAGGATGACTTACTTCAGACACACTGAATGCTCCCGGCTTAGCTCAGACTTCACAGCACGCAGCGCTAGAATCTGCTTTGTGAATGCATTGTGTGAACAAGGACATGCCCAGAAAGTGTAGGGAAAAAAGCACCTGGTATACACTTCCATTCCAGTCTGTCCCATCTGAAAGATTATAGTTGCAGAGTCACAAAAACCTTTGTCAAGAATGTCCTGCCTGTGTCCATTAGATATCTGTAGATGATTTGTGCGGTGACCCAAAAAAGAAAGGCCAAAATGAAAGAAATTTGTAGCATTTCTTGAAGCGGTACATACAGTAGTAATCTTGTTTAACATTTCCTTTTCAAAAAGAAAACTTCTATGTAACCTTATTTTGAGGGTCTCTCTCTCTCTCTCTCTCTCTCTCTCTCTCTCTCTCTCTCTCTCTCTCTCTCTGGTCTCTCGTCTCTTCTCTCTCTCTTCTTCCTCGGTTGTTCTGTTTTTGGGCTTTCTCTAATTTCCCTAAAGAAATGGACAACAGTGTCTGCATGGGGATAACTCATTATGTGCTATAATGTATCTAATGTAATTCTAATATAATTGATTTTCCTGTCTTCACCCAGGAAAATTGTCAACTTCAACTGTCGTAAGCTCGTAGCCACCATGCCATTGTTTGCCAATGCTGACCCAACTTTGTGACGGCAATGCTGAGCAAATTAAAGTTTGAAGTTTTTCAACCTAATGACTACATTATAAGGGAAGGCACAGTGGGGAAGAGGATGTATTTTATTCAACATGGAGTGGCCAGTGTCATCACCAAGTTTAACAAAGAGATGAAGCTTACGGACGGCTCTTATTTTGGAGGTAAGATAAACAAATAACCTTCTTGCACTGTTCTAATGTCTTTTTAAAACACTTTAATTATGTGCATTCACTCTGTGGTTTTTGTGCTGGTGTTTTTTGTTTAGTTGTTGTCAGTGTAGATTCTCATTATCAGTGTTGGACATTAGTCAGCTCCTGTGATTATATAAGCTCTCATCTGGTAGTTGGGGAAGGCCAAGACTTAGAACAGGCATCCCTGGGGAAGCTTGGAGGTCCCTCCCCACCAGGATACTGTATAGTAATGGAGCAGTATGGTTTGCGCTCTCCTGGCACAAGCCAATAGAGGCTGCATGTTTACTTAATATAGAGTTAGACGCTATTATTAAGATTGTTTTTTAACTCACATTTTTATGTGTTTTTAAGAACACATATTAATTGGTATCATATTGTCATAATGGCAGCCTCTTGATCGGAGCAAATCAACTAGTGTTTATTCTGTTACGAAAAGGTTAAGACTTTTTTTAATGTTTGAAAAACAGAGCTTTGTTGCTTGCTGGAAACGAGCACAAGAGTCATAGTCTTGAGCATAATTATTATCTTAATTGTTTTATATGGACATTTTCATCTACAAGTTTAAGGCGGCTGTTATGGGCAGTAATGGTCCTGAAGTCAGCAGTGATTGTTTGTGACAGGGAAACAGACACGTGTCAAACTGCATCAAGAGAAGTGTTAAGAGAAGCTGTCACTTTACATACTAATTTCAAACTTGTTTGCATGTTCACAATATGTGATGATTCTAACAACACAGTTATATAGGAAAGGTACAATTAGCCAGAGACCTTCTATTTCCACTCCATATACTCCACAGTCTAATTTACCGTATTTTCCGGACTTTTAGCCGCTCCCCTATATAAGCCGCATTTGCTCTATTTTTAAAAAAACGATAATAAAACAATACATAGGCCGCCACTTTTTGTATAGGCCGCAGAACTCTTTCCTTGACTTTTGGCATGGCATGAGCTCTTCTCGCTGTCCCCTCCAGCGTCTCACCGTACATTCATTGATGTTAAGCTTGCGTGCAGCCGCGCGGTTTCCTAGCAAGATCGATGGCCTTCAGCTTAAAACTTGCTTCAATACGAACTTCTTCGTTTGGGTTCCATAATGATGGGGCAAGAATTTGAAAATAATTTTATAGTTGGTAATTTGTCGTCCGTGTTCTATTTGCTAGCTGAATAAAAAAGCAACATCTGCTTCTTTGCTTTACTTTTCTGTAGTTTTGATTCTAATTCCGGTTAGTTCGCCCCTAGCGGTGAAAGAAAAAAACACAGAAAAGCCGCAGCCTCTAAATAAGCCGCATGGCTCAAAACATCTGACAAAAGTAGCGGCTAATAGTCCGCAAAATACGGTAGATCTGAAATATGTTTTAATAAGCGAGTTCACTCTCTTGATAGATAATCTCAGTGTACCAGAAGTGGCAGCACTCACACAGCAGAATGTTTCTTGTCATTTCTGTTTATTGCTTTTATTTCTCCATGTTTTTAATCATGAAGTTTAATCACATCTTATACCTTGTTAATCCTTGCTTACAGAGATCTGTCTGCTGACCAAGGGCAGGCGCACAGCCAGTGTGCGTGCAGACACTTACTGCCGTCTTCTTCTCCCTGTCTGTGGACCATTTCAATGAGGTGTTGGAGGATAAACCAATGATGAGAAGGGCATTTGAAACTGTTGCCATTGACCGGCTAGATAGAATTGTAAGACCTCTTCCGCCTCCTCACTGTCTGATTTGTCAGATAGCCTGTTGTTCTGCTTTTTTTTTGTTGTCCTTATCAATATTTGTTTGCCTTCATTCTGTACACAAGCATTGTGTCTGCCATTTTGTGCTGCATGACCTGTATGCAACTCAATATTTATCCTGTAGCCTCTGAATTTGTTGAAACCAGCATTAATCCTTCTAAAGAACCAAAGTAGCGTTTTTGTGGTTGGATTAACTGGAAGGCAGTGCATGTTCCTGTCCGGGAGGGAGTCAGGCCGCCCTCGTTGGTTTGGTGTTTGACCCCCCACTGGATGCCAGCGAGTGGTTAGAAGCTAATCTAACATGCATGTTTGTCAGCCTTCTTCCACTCATCTGCAATCCTGGGTATGAGCAGCACCCCATTTCAGGCAACTTAGTAGGTCAAAGATGCCAGAGTGGTTTCAAGCACACACTAAAGTCTGTCATCTGCAATGGCCATCCCACACAACAAAGTTTAAAAAATAATTGTATATAAAATAAAATAAACTTGATGTTTGTTAAAAGGGGCACATGTATGGAGCACTAAAAGGGCAATGACTATTAACATCCCTAAATCGTTTTTAGGATGATTATTATTTTTGGATATGTATTACCTTAGTCATTTTATCAAAATGACAGTGCCACTCTTGAGAGCCCTCAAGTGAAAAAATATATATGTATCATAATAATTGTTGGACAAATGAATATAAAATAGAGTTACTCAATGCTGTTACAGTACAATTCAAAGGCTTGGTCAGGTGATCAGTCAAGTTTTAATGACTCTTTCTGGTACAGATTTGGAATAACCAGAAAATATATATTTTTGAGTTATACAATCACATTACACCTGTTGGTAGAATAATTCATTGTTGTATATATAGTCATTAGATCAGTCAGTCAGTAAGATGCCTGTCTTTTAAAACAGATAATGGGCAAGATTTGCTTTAACAAACACAATGTAGCTTAGTGAGTAATTTGTGTTTGTCAAAATCTATATCTTTGTAAAAAAAAAAAAAAAAAAAAAAAAATAAAAAAAAAAAAAAAAAAAAAAAAGAATATTTGGTTTATTTGTTGTGGTTGTTTTGCCATGGTTTTATTTTTGTAGTAGTTTGCCTTTGCTTTGCAGTCATTGTGTCAAAAATCACCAATATGATTTTTTCTAAGATATAACCAAGCTTATTATACTGCTTCTATAAATGCATTATTTATAACCATAAGTACACCCCTTAATATAAGTATAAGTATATAACATTGCCATACATTTGTTTTCTTTGTATCTTTTCATAAATGCCCTTGAACAGAAACATATGCCCTTTTTGAGACTAATTGTGCTGGGGTATTTGTCTCATACAAGGGAAGATACTTTGTCATGATCAGTGCTGGTTGTATCGTTTCTATTTCTGGAAATGCATTTGGTTACATGCTTGTCTTGCAACAAACTAAAAGAAAAAAAAACGTAACCATGCTTTGAAGCAAATGACATATTGCACATTTGACACTATCTTTTATCTATCTAAAAATTATTTGACCAGGAGTCCGTCTTGAGACGAGCACATCTCGTTTTCAAGAGTGTCCTGGCCGACGAGTAGGCATCAGGTAAACACTTTATTCCAACTATAGTGTTCCAACGGGGCAAAGTGACCTACAGCTAAATGGATCTGGTCTTAAATTCATCCAGAGTCTTACGCACAATGTTATTTTAACTGTTTAACTACTGCATCAGTGACACATAACTTCAACCCATACAAGACAATCAAGGAAACAAAGGCTTCATTTTGTTTTGTCTCACTGACTTCACAGAATAATCATACTGATTATTTACGCACACAACTAGATTATTAATCTTTTGTTTAAAGTGCATTCACAAAGTAACTCATTTATAAGATCTTATGAATGTAATGCCACAAAATGTCATTTTTGTTTATGTATTTATTTGTGTTTCCACCAGTCAAGAACATTTGTTTCTGATTGTCTGTTTTAAAAATATATAATTTTATCGCAATATTCAAGCTATTTTTTACAGTAACAAAATACAATAATAAATACGTTTTGGATTACTGAAATGTGATAAAAGGATCTGTTGTATATAGTTTGGTTTTGTTTTTGTTTTTAAATCTAGGAACAGAAGTATCAAGGAATACTTATTTTTTACTATTCTATTTACAAAAAAATAAAATAAAATAAAATCCTTTTTACATTTTTGTTGAGCACATAGGTGGGTGAAATCCATGATTGAGATGTTTCCAATTCCCTAAAAAAACACATTGTTTTCTGATGTTCTTGTGCCAGAAATTACATAAGTAACAGCGGTGATGACTATTATGTTTAGTGTGATAATACTAGTATGGAAGTGTTTATACAGTCAACAAGTCTCAACAAGTCTATTATGAATTTTCACTCTACAGAATTTAACCCTGTCACCTTCAAAAATGCAATGAAAGCATGCTTGTAAGTGGAACGTAATAATGGTTTGTATGTGATGATAGATTTCCTTCACTAGTGATCCCAGTAGAAATTATTGTGAACTCAAGTAAAAAAATATACCTAAAATATGTGCCGCCATTGGAAAATACTAGATTATGGAGACATACAGTTGATAAAAAGGTAAGACCAGGAGAAATCCTCTGGTTTGAACGACAGGTGCAGTCAACAATTGACTGTAGCTGAACCGCTATTGCACTCGGTCACCGACAGTCTGTCGATACACTGGTTCAACAGTATTGACATGTCCTTAGCATAATCTTTACAATTGACAACCATTTTCCACCAAAAATAATTTTTACCTCAAAAACGGTTGTTCTTTTGTTTGGCCTTAACGTAAATCATCACTTGGATTTGTCGTTCTACTGCAGTAAAATAAACATAAGGTGACAATAATAAGGATGTTCTTTCAGTAAATTGTCACAAGTGTTTTAGATATAAAGATGTGTGATTAGTTTTGGCAGTTTTCAAAGTGTCTTTCTCCCTAGAGTTTAGACATTGCAGATTAATACTGTTGGTGTCTAGTGGTGTGACATTTGTCCACCTCATCAGTATTTTCTGTGTTTCACTGTCCTCATCAGCACCTGCATAGACTTGACTCTCACAAATCACATTAATCTCTATGTCTGTGTTCCTCACCTGTCTTCATCTCCATAGACATTTCCATTGAATGTTCTTTACAACTTAAATAGTTTTACTGAATTAAAAAGATCCAGCTTGTAATGTCTAAAAAAGGTATTACCACAGCCATTTGAAACTTTCCTATTAATCCCCTTTTGAGGCTTTTGAGCCAAACATACAAGCTGAATCTTCATAAAATGTCAGTATTTAGTCTGGTTCTACCACAAATGTCTGTTCTGACCCTGTCTGACTGCATCTCCAGGGAAGAAGAATTCCTTGCTGCTGCAGAAGTTTCAGAAGGACCTGAACGCCGGCGTGTTCAACACCCAGGAGAACGAGATCTTGAAGCAGATCATTCGTCAGGACAGGGAGATGGTGATGATGGTGGACCGCAAGCAGTCAGTTACCGGGATGAACTCAACTCCAATGTCAGGAAACTCCATCATTAACTCACCAGCTCAACCGCCATACTCCACTGCCTTCGGTACCAGTCAGCTCCAGCAGTCCTCAGTACCTCTGACCTATAGTGCTTCAGCTATTGCCAATGCCTCCGCCGGCCGCATCCTGCCCGTGGCTGCAGCCGCCGCAGCTGCTGCTGCACAGGGGGTTTTCCCTGCTCCCAGTATTTCCCAGGGAAACCTGAACATCAACCCTCAGACACCACTGCAGCAGCCAGGGTCCATCATGTCGCCCTGCTCCTTCACCGCTGCCATGTGCAGTCCTCCTGTACAGACCCCCCTCGCCAGTCGGAGCTTCCAGTACAGTTCTCCCACTGCCTCCCAGCTTTCCCTCATCCAGCAGCCCAGTCAGCCTGCCGCACCTTCACTCTCCTCACAGCCTCAGCTCCCTCAGCAGCCTAGTGTGTCCCCTGCAGCACAGCAGCCGCCGCAGCAGCAGGCCCCCTCCCCTCAGAGGGGGGACATCCACAAGAGCACACAGGCTCTTCAGTCGGGTAGCTTGAGTCGGGACCTCCGACACTTATCAGCGTCCCAACCGTCACTGCCACACGACACATCCCTGGGGCCCAGAGCACACCCAGCTTCAGGAGACTCTCTGGCCTCTGTAGTGCCACCAACAGCGGCAGCAGCCATCCAGGGAATGAGTCTGCAGGGCATCCGCACCACCATGCCCCAGCGGGTCAGTCTGTTCCGGCAGATGTCGTCCGGAGCCTTGCCTCCGGTGCGCACGTCATCTGCAGCAGCTGCAGCAGCGGTAGCGGCGGCGGCGGCTGCGGCTGCAGCAGCAGCTGCACCAACCACACCTTCATCCACCGCCCAACACAGGGAGTCTCCTGGCTCTAGAAGAGATTCTGTTCTTAGCAGTACAGAGATGGAGCAGGACAAAATGCGCTTTGCATCAAATTTATGATCCTTTTTTATTTTTTTGAACTATATTTAATTCATTTTTAATGATGGAGATCAAACAAAAGAGAAAAATACACTGAACTTAACAAGTTTGTTTCTCGCTGACGTTCTTCTACAATAACCTCATAGAAAACCTGTACATACAGTTCTTGTATTATATTTTAGACAGATTGTCTCCCTAAACTTAAGAATGTATATTATACAGTTAAATTTCTTTTCTTTATCGCCATATACATGAAGTATGAATGTGTGAGTCTGAGAGAGTGTGCATGTGTGCAAAATAAATCTACAATAAACTGTATGGCAACAGCAATTGAAGCTGTATTATAAACATGAGTCTTCCTTTCAAACTAATATACACAATGTATGTTTTTTATTTTTTCATTAGCTTTCATTATGGCTTCTATGGTTGTTTTTTATTAGATGCATTGTGGATGTGAGGGAAAAGTTTTTACCATTTAGGATGAGGAATAATTACTTATCCTACTTAGCAGCTTTAGACACCACTGTGGAAGATCAAATGCAAGAAAATTATGGGACAAACATAGCACACGCTGCTTGAAGAACTGTCTGTGAATCCAGTCGGAAGTCCACATGAATACTGTACGTGTGTAAGTGTTTTGTTTCTCATCAATGGAAATATAGTCTGCAGAGCCTCTATACTCCACAAAGGCTCACATTCAAACCATGACAGTGTTATGGGCCCAAAGGGAATAGATTATAAAATGCTGCTTTTTTTGTTTATTTTTGAGGTGAATCAAGTGTGGAGACACGAGGATGGATGCTATTGTTTTGTATTTCTGATTTCCAATGGCTGAGATGTTAAGTAATGATGCTTAAAAAATCTGTATATTTATAATATTTATAAAGTCAAGATTACCACCATTATGCAATAGACTGTGACATAAAGATACCTATATATGTGTGTAAATAGTTTTGTAGATCTAATGTAGTATTTACAGATACTGTGTGGTGCATTCTCTATCATAACAATGTCTTACTTCTATCGGCAGTCTGGTTATCATTGGTCATCATATGTGACTGATGTTGTGTGACAAAACACTCAAAACGTGATCAACAAACCTTGATGCAAGTGCTATGCATGTTCAATGCTGTTTCCTTTTCTGTTCAATTCAGTGTTGATCCGTTTGAATATTTATTAAAACATGTGAATAGTTTGAAAGCCTGACATATCAAAGTCCAGCCACCCTATAAATGATAACAATTGCTATTCTGTTGCTTAGTACTTTGTATATGGATATTATAGAGAAATATTTGATATTACTTTTTTCTGTGACATCAAGGTGGATGTTTGGCAGTTTTGAAATGTGATATTCTACATAAATAATTTAGGATTACTGAATCGTGCTGCCTTTGTTCAGTGCTTGCTGCATTAAGGTTTGTTGAATCAAATTCTATAATGTGCACTCAGCCACTTAAAACTGGTCTGAAAAAAGACATTTTAATAAAAAGGAGTGCTATAACTCTATCACCAAAGTTCAGTAAATTAACAACAATAAAACAGAAAGCTAATTTCAATTTTAGAGTTTAGTCAACCTATTTCAAGTGGCTGAGTCTGCGGAGATCACAACACAAAAAGAATACAGTACGTGTTCAGATTTTGTCACTGTTGTACCGGTACAGTCACCCGCCACTGTCATGAGAGCATGCGCTGTCACAGATACTACTTAAAAGATACTATCTCCAATGTTGACGATAAATGTAATGTTAGATTCTGTTGTTCATTGTCTGTCTGCCTATAGATGTTATCTGTGTGTGAAACAGAAGCATTGACTTTTCACAATGACGTTCTTAAGTATTTGTGCCTAAACTATAGCCATGTTCCATTCTTTGATATGAGTGCAATCTGCTGTGTGAATGAGAAGGCACTTCTGCACACAACTACGCATTCATCCTTACTATACTCTGTGTGTTCTGTGTCTCTGTGATGTAGACTGGAAATGAGGATGCAGTGATGATGGCCAAATATCTCAGCTCATTTAACAATATAACAATGCTAAGTTCAAGGGGAAGTTTTTTTTTCCTTGCATTCTCACTCATTATATGTACAGTTAAAAGAAGTGCAATCTTTGCCGTAATACCACATTCAGTGAGTCATTGTATAAAGTCGCAGCACTTTTCTGTCTTTCTTTGTAGCTAGCCACCGGTGTTTGGAGTTTTTTTGATGCGTGGAAGGAAACTGGCCAAAGCAAACATACTGAGTCATAGTCTTGTTTTGAATTGCACTTTCCAATCTAATAACTAAATGTTGCAATTAGATTAGATGTTGAAGGGAGCAATATCCACAGGAGCGGGCATCGTCCCGGTCCTGTACAAAGTTCTAAAAGAGGGCGGAGATGTTCTATTTACAACAGAGAGCGCTTAATCATGAATATGCCATAGTGTATAGGATTTAGTACACAGTGAGATGGATATCAGCACTGTTGGTTTGTGCTGTTTTTGATACTTGCCTTCAGAGGGAGAGCTTCCCAACTATGTGCTTTTTTCACTGTACCAATCACTAACATACTGGAATGGGCATTATTAGTGACGTACAACACATATGAAGCAGTATAGACTCTCAACAAACCAGCACCCAACATTTGTATATTTCTTTGTTTGTTCTGTATCTGAGCGGAGAAAACAAGTGATGCAAATGGACTGAGATTAATGCCCAAACTGGATTTTGAAGACAACTGGTTTCACATGTTTACTGATGATGCGCAGTGGGGAGAGGGGCATGATCCTCTGGTACTCACCACTCACACAGTCATTGTTTAGCAACTCATTCATGTACCCAATGCTTAGAAAACACTAACTAGTTGGTTACTTGAGACAGATGAAAGATGGGTAAATGTAAACTTTCTTACAACAATATGCAGACAAACATTGTTTGTCAAAAAATCCTTTTTTTGATTTTTGTTTATTTTTTGTTTGTAAATAATAAACCTTTAAAATATAGAAAATAAAGGACATATTGTCATTTAAGTATGTGTGTCGTGCTTTACTGAAATTTTGATGCATCAAATTAAGGGTCAGAAACTACTTGGTTGTACTACTTTTTACACCACCAACATTTGTTAAACTGTGCCACTGGGGACATTAATTTATCTGCTAAATCAAGTCATCTTTCTACAGGAAAATAGACGGTTAATGAAGAGAGATTTATTGGTAAACAAAAAGTAATTTTCATATTTTTAATCCTGAAAGCCTGAATGGGTGATTGGACTGCAGTGTGTAATTGAAACAGAGGCCGGGCACAGCTCGTGTTGCAGAGGTGGTTTGAGGTTTCCTTTGCAGAGAGCCTCAGTCAAGGGTCAGAGCAGGGTTAGACACGCTCCACATGTTGTGAAGAAATGTTATCAGCTCCACATCGGCCTCATTATATGGCTGTCTAACATTCATGTAATGATACACAAGGTGGATGAGAGATGTGATCCTGGTCAAACATGTAAAGGCCTTTTGATACACTGGCATGTGTTAACTGCTTCAGCAGCCACTGTGAGCTCTGCTGAGCGCAGTTTAGATGCTCTTGATTAAGTCACGCAAGAGCCAGACAAAGCAAATCCTTTCATCCTGCATTAGGATGGTAAAATTGCTTAACTTGTGCTTAATCTTTGAGAAAGCTTTACCTAAAGGCATGAATGAATACCATTTTACCATGCTTGCACAATAAGAACCGCAGTAGATATTAGCCTCAGAAAAATTTGACTCGCCCAATTGATACACACACAACTGTACCATGTAGCTGTGTTTCGTGTTTGTCTTTATGACAAAGGTGATTATATTGGAACCATCAAAATGCAAATAACATGTTTTACATAACTTTTTGTGTACTAGTTTTGTAGATGTATTTGTGGGTTTAAATGCCTGGGTCAACAGGACATTGTTCTGTAACCTTCATCCTGCTATGTGTTTCAGAATAGAGTTATCCTATGGATTAAATTAGTTTTGGTTTACATATTGAGGTCACTCGGAGTATGAAGTCCAATTCCACCAAAGGGACCTACTGTTTTTCACATGTTTGAAACCACAGACTCTCTTAATGTATAATAATCTAACAGATCTGTTTGTGTCTCGTCTGTCCTCCAAGCGTCAGTGCGTTCCATTGCTTTACAGAGGACAGTCACAGTGCAATGACAACCTCATCATGAATAATTTCAAGGAGAAACATTGACTACGTCTCTGATTGGGGATTAATCAAACAGGAGTCCTAGAATGCTCTTCAGACACTTTACTTTGTCCTTTGTCATGCCTATGTGCACCACTTCTCCACTGACAGAGAGGGGTTTTGTGTATCTTTGAGCAAAGCTGACACACAATGTTCTGGCCTGCAGGATAAAAGAGGAGACACTCATTTTAATACACAATATGTAACGCTGCTGCTTTTTCTAGGTTTCTGTCTGGACGGCCTCTTGTGCTCAAGCCCACACAACTACACAACTTGTATTGCACTTTTGAACAATGAAACGTAGCAAGGTAAGGACTTAAAAGGATGAATGTATTATCAAAAAATGTCTCTCACCAGAAGAAATCACTGTTTTGACTTTCTGTCAGAAAGTGCCACGTTCAGACAGACCCATTTACATTTATTAGACATTTACAATCATTAACAAAATATTATGCCTATGTATATAACTTGAACCAGAGCAATTTAACAATAGATCGATACAATGCTGTGGTCATCACCATCGCAACAGGTAAACAAAGGAGCTGCTGTTAGGGGGGACTATTTCAACTAAAAGAGATAACAAATCTGCACTACAACTGTAAATTTAACTGTAATTCTTGTGTACATAGATATACCTATTTTTATTTTTATTTTCAACTATAGTCATTTTAAATTGCTTCTTAATGCAGGTCCTTTTGCTTTCATATATGTTGTTTTTATTATTGCTCAGTGTTTTATGTTGCACCTTAATTCCTATGTTGTGAATTTTGTTCATTGACAATGACAATAAACCTTTTCTGATTCTGATTCTGATTCTGATTCAAATCGCTCACACAGCAAACGGACAACAGTTTGTTGTATTCACCAGTTGTGTATGGCAATGGTATAAGTGGATTAAACAACTCAGAGTTGTACGTTTCACACTTTTAATACACTGCGTTGTTAAAACAGAGCAACGTGCTGCTCCTCCTTAGTTAAACCTTACATAATCATTTCAGACAATATCATTTCCATAGCCTAATACTCAAGACAATGAATATTCAATCAGAAAAAAAGTGTATTGCCATTGTCAGTGTCAACAAAATGCTCAAATTAGGAACATGCTTTGGGGATATGGTGCAACATGAAAAAATTAATAATAATAGTATAAAATAAAATAGGATTTCAAAAAGGCATGCAAAAAAATAAGGGCTTTACTAGTAAAAAATACAATAGACTTTGACTACTTTGACTGAGTATATATTTGCTTTATTGTCCCTCTGAAGAGAATAGCCTGAAGCTTATAGTGTCCAATATGGTTGAGCTGTTATTATGTGGGCCTCAGATGTGCGCAGTGTGACTCTAAGCTCTGATGCTCCTTCACACAGCATTTAACCTCACATGACTGTTGGACATCTCCATGGCCTCAGCTCAGAGGTCGTGCTCTTCTGTTAGCAGGTAGCAAACACCTTCTCACACACAGTAATTGGTGTTCCATGGGTAGACAAAAGGTGACTCCTATTTTCTATAAGAAGCACCAAAAACTATAAAAGCAAATAAATGTATTGGAAAAGGACAAACGACTGATTTGACATAATAAATAAAACAGAGAAAAATATACTGTGCAGAGAAAAATTGTGCATGTCATATTACATTGTATTCTCATTGCACAACTTACTGGCCTTTCACACCTCACACTTTTAAACTTATTTTAATATCATGAGCAGATTGTGAGTTGTTCAAATACAAAATCATAATGTATTGATATTTGGTTTGTTAAGTAGAATGTTCCCTCAGTAAGCTACCCTATTCCTTGTATGTGGAATGTATAACACATCCCTGGATTAAAATTATTAGAATGGCACGAGGGAAGAATGTCCGTTTGAAGCCACAGATAAATTGACTTCATGTTGAGAGCACAAATGGTGATTGAAAGTACAAGAGTTTGTTACTAAAGGAAAAGTACAAGAGTTCTTTTAAAAATGTAGTGCAGTAGAAAGTACAGACACCTTCTCACAAAAGTAATGAAGTAAAAGTAGACAGTATCCACTGTAAAGTGCAACTAAAGCGGATGGACCTAAAACGTTTCCACCACTGTTTACTTGACAGCCGAAAATTATATTATTATATATCATTATAATAACGATTATTTATATTTTCTTCGGTTTGTATTGTGATTTGAATGCATTTATTTCTGTTATATGTGGCCCTGGTGTTTCAGCGGTCTCCCACCCATGTACTAACCAGGCCCTGTCCTTCTTGGCTTCTAAGAGCTGACAAGATCGTGCATTGGCCATGGTATAGATTTCACAAACATATGCATTATCACAGAACAGTATTATTGTAATTTAATATTATGTGTATGTCCATTATGTAGAAATACTGATTCTCTAAAAAAGAACAATACCCTACAAACCAATACAATTTCAATTCAGATTATTTTTGTAACGCCCAAAACCACAACAGCATTTGAGGAGCATTGAGATCTACAGGTCAGAGTGGTGAGATGGGGCATCTAAGGTGCAGTCTGCACTGGAGCATCAGCAGCAGTGTCTGAAACAGTATCACTGTACCAGGGGAGTGGAAGAAGGAGAAAAACATGTGAACAACAATGAAATTAAATATTTTTATGGAAAGTAGGAAGAAGAAACAGGAACTGGAATGGAACTGTTTTTTTTTACTTTGTCAAGCAACAAAACCCTGCATGTTAGGCCCCGGCAGAGCTAACAATGTGCAAATATCATGGCATTAATATTATCATTAATATGTATTTCTCCTTTTTTACATCAGCACGTATTTGTCTCCTTTCCGGACACAGGGCCTTGTCAAGTGCTCCGCTGTCCTGGCACACACAGCAGCGATCAGTAGATTATCTTATAACCGAACAAGAAGCACATATAATATCTTGCAGAAGTAGAGTAGAAGTCCCACTCTCCCGCTCTCCAATATTAATCTGTCTGGCCAGGATTAATGCCTCCCAGAAAGGGCCGTCCATGTTATGAAGAGCGACTGTGGCCTCCTCCCCCGATCCACCTCAGGTCAAGGCCTTACAAGCGATATTGTTGACAAATGATATAGAGCTGAGCATCCACTGTATCCTGCATGGATTACAATCAAATGTGGTTCCAGGAAACATGGTGAGCCCATGTTGGAACTACTGATGAAATATAACAGTGTGCAGATTTGTTGCAACATTTTAAGCTCTTGATAGAAAGAAAGAGCACTCACATCACTGAAAATTTTAATAAATGGGCAATCAGAATACATTGTTACTGTAATCACTTCTACTTTTTGGTCAAGTGTAATTAGAACAAAGTTTAACATGTTAATTCTGCATCACCAGTAAATCCTCATCATCATTATTTTTACAACAATAACACAATCAGGAAGCACACACAGCGTATTCTCCACATGACTGCGTTCATTCCTTTTTCTGCAACTCATTCTTTGTTTCATATTGTGAGTGGAGCCGATATAAATGTAAGTATATGATTCACAAAGTAACTAAGAGTCAACAAGTCGCACACGAATGGCTAAAACCTACATAGTGGATAGTTTGACTGAACCCTTTAGATTGTTTTTCATACTTATTTACACAAAAAGCTTATCAGTTGATCAGTGCTAAAAATAAGCTTTATTAAATTAACATCCCTGCAAATCAAGTGAAGCCAGTGAAAAGCCAGTTTTGTGACGTTATTCATGATTAAACCAACAAGTCCTCCAAATCCAAAGTTAGAGCTCAAAATACGCCAAATGGTGTCGCCCAAACAGCGCCCCTGCAGGTCTCGTCTAAATTACACTCAAGTCAATGGAGACGTGAAAAACGGGATTTACCACGAGTTGTGGGGATTCCAGACTTACTCAATTTGTATAATAGATCCAGGAAAAATGTCTTTCCTGATGATAATAGCCTCATGCTGCAAAAAACGTGTGAAATCCACAATAAAGTGCTAGTGCGAGTTAAACTTCTCAGGTTTGTTTATGTCCCGACAGGAAGTGACATCATGAACCATGGGAACGAAAAACAAGTTTTGACGTAAATCTATTATTGTAATTTATTATTTACTATAGTCAAGGAATTTTGCATAGTTAAATGATGAATATAAAACTTAATATAAAAAATATGAAATACTTATCTCCAAAAGTGCATTTGGCTCAGCAGTAATACACGTTTGATATTAAAATATTTAATAGGGATTACACCGACAATATTCATCTATATATGTTTTTTTGTTTTTTTTAAAGAGAGAGAGAGAAAAAAGGCTTTAAAAAACTCATAATTTCCTCTAAGACAACTGAAGTTAACAGGACAGGTCAGAATCAGGAAGGAGGAGTCAGGCTCTCGCATCAGGGCAGTTGTTTGAGACGGGTAACAGACTCTGAGACAAAGGGGTCGTAGACATCACAGACATCCCAAACGAGAGCCAGATGAATTCTGGGAACATAAAGTTTGATCAGGTCCTGGAGGGTCTAAGTGCTGCTCACAGAAGGAGGACAGAGTTCTTACTTACTGATTTTGGAAGCAGCTTTTATTTCCATCCATCAGAGATGGACTTGTACAGCAGATGTAGGAGAAAATGAGAGGGCTTTTTGTAATTTGTAAAAGGTGGACATGATGTGTTGCTGCACTGGATGTGTGTGTGTAAAACTGGAGGATTTAGAGTATTATTTGAAGGACATAATTGGATATGGTCAATCTCAACACAGTCGTGAAGTATCAACCCGCTCATTCAGGTTTAAATTAGATTCATGCTGTAACATACAGCATCATGCTCTTAGTCAATGTCTTGTGCAGTGTCTTTTTGTTTTTAAAGCTCTAAATGGCCTGGCACCTCCTTATCTGGCTGAGCTTCTGTCTGCCCGAAACCCAAGCAGGACTCTAAGGTCAACAGGAGGTCCCTAGAGCCAGATTCAGACACTGGGGTTATTGAGCCTTCTCTGTCGCTGACCCCAGACTCTGGAACAAGCTGCCCCCCAACATGCGCACCATCACAGAATTTAGCCTTTTTAAATCTAGGCTTAAAACACATTTATTCAGACTGGCTTTTAACACTCTGTAATGTAGCAATACTTTATTGTAATACAGTTCATTTTTACATAGTTTTATGCTTTGTATTGTCTTGACTTTTATTGCGAAGCACTTTGGTCACTGAGTGTTGTAAAGGGCTCTATAAATAAAGGCTGATTGATGGGTGACTCCTCTTTTCATTGTGTACCTGCAAATACATAGTATAATGAGACGAGACTCATATCAAATTCATTATTGAAATATGTAAGTATCAAGTAAGAGTGCGTTATGTGTGAGGAGCTGGCAGAGTGGTGGGCAAAAAGTAAAGAATCACGGCCATAAGTTGAGAGTTTCCTGAGCTGCATGTAGAGCAGAGATCATGCTAAATAAACTGACCCAAATGAACTAAACTACAACTGTTTACTGAAGATTTTGACAAAATCTGCTTTCATAATTTAAACAACAAGCATTTTGATGTTATACAGGCCTAACATTGATGTTCCGAGCCTTAAAGGTGTGGTGGCTCAGTCAAACCATAAACACATGCAACATTTTGAAATATTCTCTTCATTGTGACCACTGCTTCGTGCATATATTTCACAGCATAAATGAAATGTAACATTTATATTCCAAGACGACCACCCTATGTTCCTAATTGTATTGATCAAATGGTAGAATGCGTCACTTCACTCCTGTATTCTGTTTAATAAAGCGATTCGTTTTTTTACGATCAAATCATTCCTCATAATGGCATTACTTGTGTACATAAAGACCAGCAGGTGGCATCAGTGTATCTAAAAATGTATTTAATCATTGGTGATTGAGGTCTTTACATTATATAGTGATAATAATATAGGATTACGTATGATCACCAAAGAAAGTGAATAAAACAAAGTATAGAAATTACTATTATGGTTTGATTTGAATTTGTCATTACAACAATTACGTTACTTAAATTGTCCCAAAGCCATTGACTACAGTAAATAACAGATCATTAAAAATATGTATCTATAACATTTTTTTTAAACCAACACAGATTTGTTTGATTTGAGTGTCATTTAAACAAGACCTGCTGGCGCTGTTTTGGCACACAACCACATATGTCGTTTTAGGTGTGAAGACAGTTTTAAACTATGTCAACACACCACGATGAAATGATAGAATCAGAATCAGAAAAGGTTTATTGCCATTGTCAATGAATAAAATTCACAAACATAGGAACTGGTTTCGGCATTAAGGTGCAACATAAAACACTAAACAATAATAAAAACAGCATATATGAAATATATATAAACTCAAAAGGACATGCATTAGGAAATCATTAAAATGTACTATAGTATAAGACTTACTATGTACACAAGAATTTACAGTGAAATTTACAGATGTAGTGCAGTGAGTGATTGATTAAATTGTGGTTAAAGTGGCAGGTGTTTAAAAGTGTTCATGAGTCCAACGGAGGGGAAGATACTATTCTTGTGGCGGGAGGTTCTGGTCAGGATGGACCGTAGCCTTCTGCCTGAAGGGAGTGGCTCAAATAGTCCATGTCCAGGGTGAGAAGGGTCAGCTGTGATCCGACCTGCTCGTCCCAGAGCCCCGGAGACGTACAGGTCCTGAAGAGACGGAAGTCCGCAGCCGATCACCTTCTCAGCAGAACGCATAGTGTGCCGTAGTCTCTGTTTGTCCCTGGCTGTGGCTCCAGTGTACCACACGGTGATGGAGGAGGTGAGGATGGACTCAATGATGGCCGTGTAAAACTGCAAACATCATCAAGCATCGGCAGCTTGAGCTTTCCTCAGCTGTCGCAGGAAGTACATCCTCTTGCTGGGCCTTCTTGATGAGGGAGCTGATGGTGGGCTCCCACTTGAGGTCCTGGGTGATGGTGGTGCTGAGAAAGCGTAATCACGGTGGTGATGGGGGAGTCTGTCATGGTGAGGGGGGGCTGGGGGGCAGTGACTTTCCTGAAGTCCACGATCATCTCCACTGTCTTCTGGGCGTTGAGCTCTAGGATGTTACCACTTGCACCAGGACACCAGCCGGTCCACTCCCTCCTGTAGACAGACTCATCCCCGTCCGAGATGAGCCCGATGAGGGTGGTGTTGTCCGCAAACTTGATCAGTTGTACAAAGTCGTGGCTGGAGGTGCAGCAGTTTGTGTACAGGGAGAAGAGCAGAGGAGAAAGTACACAGCCCTGTGGAGCTCCTGTGCTGATAGTCCGAGTGTCTGAGACATTCTTCCCCAGCCGCACGCACTGCCTCCGATCCGTCAGGAAGTCAGTGATCCACCTGCAAGTGGAGTCAGGCACGTTGAGCTGGGAGAGCTTGTCCTGGAGCAGAGCAGGGAGGATGGTGTTGAACGCAGAACAAGATCCTGGCGTAGGTTCCTAGGGAGTCCAGTTGCAGTCCTGCAGTCCAGTTGCTGCAGGATGAAGTGGCGTGCCAGGTTGATGGTGTCGTCTACAGACCTGTTGGCTCTTGTAGGCAAACTGCAGGGGTCCAGCAGGGAGGAGGTGAAGGACTTGAGGTGGGGCAAGACCAAGCGTTCAAATGACTTCATGACTACAGACGTCAGTGCCACTGGCCTGTAGTCATTAAGTCCAGTGATCCGGGGCTTCTTGGGGACAGGGACAATGATGGCAGACTTGAAGCAGGCTGGGACATGGCATGACCCCAGGGAGGTGTTAAAAATGTCTGTGAAGACGGGGTTGGATTTCCGAAATAGTCTGTTTACAACCTGTTCCTGAACTGCGAAAGCGGTGGTGGAGGTGGGGGGGGGGACGCAGGGATTGAGGACCGGTCATTGGTGTATGATTTAAAATGTGATTGCAGTTTCTTTTTAAATAGTGCTGTTGCGTGAGAATTTTGATTTCAATATCGGGAATAGCTATAGGATTAAATAATCATGGCCTATGCAAGGAATTATACATTAGTGAATTAATGTGAGTAGTATTTGTCATTCAGTGAACTGCTATGAACGCACATTACCCTGCAATATATTACAGATGTGCAGTGACACACAGGGATTGTTAAATTTGTACTGTATGTGCATTTGTCTGACTTCACATAATCAAACGGTCGGTCTCTGGCCCAGACTCTGTGGACATGTGACACCTAAAGCCTTCTGCGTAAAAGTAAATAATCCTACCATCGTTAAATCCAGCCAGATTAAAGCAAATCTCTTATGAATTAACTTTTTTGTTGTACTTTCCATAACTATATTAATAATATTGTCTTCACACTTCTGTTTAATTCATATTCATATTTCAAAGTATATATACAAGCAGTTCCATGTGTTTAATCCTGACCAAATAAAGAGCAATGTCCCTGCTCCAATAAAGCACAGTTAAACCTAAAATATGTAATTTATTGGATTGACGATGCATGACCTGTCGGCCTTTTGAGTTTAAGCCGTGGAATCCCAACAGTCTGTTCGCTGCAATATGCTCTTATTTTTATTTTTCAAATGTTAAATGAAAGTGATCTGGTGTAATTATAATAGGTATTTTAACCATATGAATACAATCATTATGCAATGGCTTTTAATTATTTGGTTTTGACATGTGCAATCTTTAAATGTTCTGGTGTCCTCACAGAAAGGTTGCAGACTCAGCTTTCAGGGAAAAAGCACAGTGTTATTTGATAGGTTATATGATATAGTTCTGTGTCTAATACACTCATGGCCAATGCCATAATATCACAGTGTCCTTCAAATAATGCATATTTCATCGCAACAACAAGTAACAACCATCACCTGCATTTTAACGTCCCCTGCTTTACATCTAGAAAATTAATTTCTTAAATCAAACAAGTTAACTCAGCCACCTGTCAAACAGATGTTTCCTAATCCCACATAATCTGGTATTATGGTAGCTATCTGACCAGAAGTAAACAATTAGGACCATAGTTCAAGTCATCTGCAATGTCATGCCATACAACTACTTAAGGGTACAGCATAGAAAATAATGATCTTAATGACATCCTATATAAGTGTTGCCGACAAGGGCCTTGTCATGTCCTTGTTGCTCAGAGTCTGTCCCTTAATGACATAGAGCAGCATTCCCATACGTCGCACCGTCCATGACCAGCTGAAGGTCTAATGGCACGCACTGAACAGCCTCATCTTCTTTTCACTTTTTTCTGTTCACGTTTTTGACATTGCATATTCGTTTAGCGAAAGCATTTTGTTTGTGTTTCGTTCGCATCACCTCAAAGATTAGCAAAGTTATATGATCAATTGATCTTTTTTGTTGAACCTTGGATGCTGACTGTGATCAAGAGGGGAAAATACAGTATCTCCTTCTCAAGGCTGGACGTTGATGATGAAAAGAGAAAATGGAGAGGCTGAGGAGGTTGGTGGCACTGCTGCTTGATCTAAACCTAAAACAACTCCCATTTCCTATTCAAGAAATAGAAACAAACTTGTAAATTGATTTTGTACAGTGGTATAGCTTGTATTTGTTTAAAGCTCTATTCTGTGCTCTGCTTAGAAATTTCCCTGTGCTGTCCTGGCATTAGAGGGAAACTATTTTGGGAGGGGACATTAAGGTTAACTGAGATGTACAGCCCCAAGGTCATTCACAAATGGTACAGCGAGGTATAAACTACAACCTTAGAAGACAAGCTAAATCAAACCATAAAGCATACATTATATAAAGCAAAAATGTATTATGTTTTTGCCTACATTTCACATCATGTCAAAAGTGAATCAGTATTAAGTATACCCAGCCATCAAAGAATGGAAACAGTTCTTGGTTTGCCTTAAAATAGTAAATTTGCAGTATACAAGAATAGATATTTTTGACAGCAAGAATGTGAAGATGAACTCAGGAACTTCATGGAGACAATATGATCATCATTTGCAGAAACTTCATGTTCTAGTCCAGCAAAACAAAAAAAACAATTAGGCCAACTGAAACAAACAAAACAAAGTTGAATTTGTGGCAAGCTCTGAAATAATATTTGAAAATAATGTTTGTGAACAGTTTTCTCTTCAGTGTTTCTCAAACCCTGATAACTGTCCAATTACCAGTACCACTATTTACCTGTCCATTTGATTTATTTATGTATGTATTTATTTTCACCTGTCCATTCATGCATTAACATTTTTATAATTTTAACTTATTTGGTTGAAGGCACCTTTGAGGAAGCCGCATGTTGGATGAAGCAGTCGTGAGGGGCACATTATGCCTAAGACTCTACTTTCTCTGTCACATACATTTGTCATCTGTAGCACTGACCATAAGACTTATACATCTGCTCGTGGCTGCTATAAATCAACTTTTGAAGGCAATTAAAATATCTTGAAATGTATTTCTTCTTTGCTATTCCCTCTTTCAGATGGGTGACACGGTTCACCGCAATGTAATACAAATATCAGTTAAAAAGTATTTCTGTACAATATACAAAGTATTGAATACATTTATGTCATTGCATGGTCCATGTGGACAGTATATAGACTGGGTCCTCACCACTTCACCTCTCTCCTTAATTTTTTAGCATATCACCTGAATTATTGCTGTCCTACACATGGCCCAGTGAAGGATGCCATTGGAGGAGGCATTAATAAATGATAATTCAGCAGCTGCCAGAGTGTTATGTAATGAGAGCCCTCCTTATATTCAGTTTAGGGCTGCTTGTGTGCATAAAGAGTGCGGATGCAAGACATATTCAAAAGGCTGTGGCTGAGGTGTGAGAGAGAGCCCAGCGGCCAGAACGTCTTCTGTCCCACTTATAGCAGGCCTACATGAATGTTGTATTTACTTTTGTCTCATAGGGATGCTCATATGTAAAGCCCCAAAAAATGAATTATAGAAGATAGTGTTATTTATAATGCTTTAACTGTAAGTGTTGTGGACCATAAAACAGTCACTCAAAAGAGCTTTAGCTCATACTGGTATTTGACATTGCAATGATGTTTATGTATATTGTGTATATATTAATATGTTGTATTATATTATTATATTAGATAAATAATGATAAATACCCTTAAAAAAAGCTAAAATCACTCTAATTAGCAGGTAAAATAATCATTTATTAACCACAATTGTATTTCCTCTTACAGATTTGCTCTACTCGTGTTACAAATTTTTGCAGAAAGTGCCGGATAATCCAACAACTGCTCCAGATTAATCTGAGCTGTTGTCACCAACTACACACCAAGTTTGACTTTGTGTTGTCATGGTCCTGGCATTTCAGGAGCGTGACTAACCAATCAATGCCATTTCTGAAAGGAAAATCAAGATGCAGGTTATGCGAAGACACATAAAACAGCAACATTAATAGCCAATCCTTTTTTGGGTTTTGTATTTGTGTACTTTAAAAAACATTGCTCAAACATTGCCTCCACTCACCACATTTAATGAAAAATCTGAAATGCTTGGACATCCCAAGCAAATCTCACTGTAATTTCATTCAGTGTTATTGAAACATATGAGCATAACTGGGCAATAAATCCACATATGCACAGGACCCAATCTGCCTAATGCTGCAGAACTCACTTAAATAGTTATGAGCTATAAATGGGTTAGACCTAACTAGATGAGTAGTATATGTATAAGTATGTGTCTACGTATGATAGTTCAAGTAAGGTATAGGCTGAAGGAAAAACTGCTGAAGCAGCATAAACAGAAAAATACTTTCTTATGTAAAATTGTCTTGGACATTTAAAACATGTTGTAAAAATGCAGTTACATAAGGGATCTGTTTTAATGTGGTTTAGATCATGTCACATGAGTGTAGAGGACCACAGCAGTTGAAGAAAGCCTTATTTCTGCATGAATGACCACAAACCATCTGGTCTAAACCAAGAAATGTTCATCATGCATTCCCTTTCGAATGGTCACCCCACTGATGTGACTCTGAATGTAGCTTTTATAGTGGCATCTTTGGCTACAGTAAATGCTTTCTACCTGGAGAGATTGGCAATCTCTTGAGTCCCTCAGACATAAACTCCTTCATTTGGCCATTTAGGCATAACAGTGTTAAAGGGGGGAGAGAATAGCAGATTGAAAGAGGACTGTATGTCTGGGGTCAAGCCACTGGGAGCAGTAGATTCAGGGGAGGGGGCTTAATGAATGGCGGAGTGGGGCTACCTCAAGGACACTCACTGAGGTGGTTTTTATTGATCACAATATTCGTAGGACAGACAGTACCATAGATTCCACAATGTTTAAGCACCTCAATTCACCATGACCACCGTTTGAATGTATTAGTATTTTCAAACACATAAAAAGCCAAACTGTGAATCAGGATTTTCATTATGTAATAAATGATATGTTTGGCAGAGACTCGTGACATGTTCATTTCTAAACTCATATTGCACTGACTTTCCTGGAATACACAATGCACATTTAGAGCCTGAGAAGAAAGAATGTCCATGAATGCTCTTGCACCTCCCACGAGTCGCCACTGAACCTTTGAACTGCTGGTGCTGCTGAGCAGACACAGAGGTGCAGTGACATGCAGTGGGCAAAATCCGTTTCCCCGAGAGATGACAGCAGAAAACTGCTCCTTAACCTGCTGTCGCAACAACCAGGGATTTTCCCGGTCAGTGGTGCATGCCATTTGAGTCTGCTGGGCATCCACTGTCTTATACAGTCAAATACAAAGCGAGGAACCGTCTAAATTATTATTATTATGCATTATAATATGCATCATATTATTTAATCATTTATTTTATATTACACGTGACAAACAGTGACCTTGGAAAAATGTGCAAGATGTGAGCTTCATCATTGAGTTCAGGCTGGCTGTGGCTCTCCCTCAGTCTGGGCATGTGCAGAGCTCCACTGCAGTGCTGCACAGAGGAGGGACAAAGACACTCAGGAGTTAGGACAGTGAGCTGTTCAGGCTTTTAATAGCCCTATTTGTTCTATGCCATACCACCTTGAGAATGTCCAATCTCTTAACAGTCCGATTAGGTTCATGTTTGATTATTTCAGCATTTCTTAAGTTAGACCAATATGTTACATGCCCAGGCTCGTCTGACCTCAGACTGGTCAGTGTTTGGATGGGCGGACGCTGGGGCAGCAGTGTCTCTAGTGCAAACTGTCATTGTGTCCTAAGATTAGTCAACACAGTGTGTGAATGAGTGTTGGCAGTGGTCCGAGGAGCCAAAGGTGCAGATTTGCAGCATTGCTTAAGTTACTCTGCCCCAGGGCAGCTAAACAATGCTAAAGCCAATCCATTCTGTTAATATCATAATGGACAGAGCACTGTGTAAACCAAGTGTTATCAAGCTGAAGCGCTGATAGGTCTAAACTGTAGTGATATTTATCTTGTTTCTTTTTATAATTCATTCTTTATACAGGGAGGGCCCTTGAGATAAAGCGCCCTGTTAATTTCTGCTCTGCTACTGTGAGTGATGTTTTTCATTCTGACCAAATCCATGTTAACTTGGAAAAGTTTTAATAAACATAGATAAGGCAGCAAACCTATTATAGTTCTGTTATAAACGTTTGTAGAAACAAGTTTGGTCACTGTCAAATGGTGAAAGAAAATCATTATTCTGAGCAATAATTAAGCTGGGACGTCAAAACTAAACAAAAGGGTTGGTTATTTTATTATTTTATCATTTTATTTATTTTATAACAGCACTCTTACAGTTGCCCTCTATAGATCCTTTGTTAAGTTATGACTCATCTTATGATAATATACCTTGAGCCTCAAATAAACATTGAATATTTGCGGAGGAGGAGGTTCTTCCTCGATAAGGTGCGTCTGAAGTAAAGGGATGCTGCGCTTCTGTGGGCGCGATCACTCTGCTCAAAGGTGCTGAGGTTTGAAAACAGGTGGAACATAAATGGCACAGCGTGCACCTCAGAGTCGTGACGCACCCTGGTATTTCTAAAGCCTGTCATCCATTTTGTGGGCAATGATGACGATAGCGGTTAAAGGGGCTGGCAAACTGATATGTTGGTTAAAAGAGACATCATGTGGACAAAAGTGAAACTACAAGTGAGGTCGCGCGACAGAGAGGAGCGGGATTCAATGCTTGAGAAAACTTTTTTTAAGATCCGAATAAAATTTTAACTAAACGGATAATGAAATTAGACCTTTATTGTATGAGGAAATATTGTATTACGTGGCTCAGGAAAAGAAACTCTGACTAATGTGAAGGTAAATCGCACCTGACTGACCTCACTGATTGGAACGCAAGCCACTTCTGTAAGTGACACCGCCGTTCTCTTATTTCAGATGGGATCCTTTTCAGGCTGCTCTCCTCACGCCACGCCTCTTTCCCGAGAAACTGAAGCCCGTCTTTGGGTTTGCGCAGGGTCACCGAAAGGTCAAGGTCGTCCAATACGTCTGTCCTGCTGTGGAGCGAAGGTTGTTAAACAAGACGTGCTGTCATCGGGAGGTGAAAAGTAGGCCCACATCAAACACGCGCAGCTCACTCTGCTGGGATAGTTCTTTTCTTCAAGCAGCTGCATTTGAATTAGCCTATAATTTTTATCACTTACACTCTTTTAATCCATGAACACACTCTTTATGTTCTACCTGAGGTGTGAGTGTCTCTCTCTCCCTCTCTCTCTCTCTCTCTCTCTCTCTCTCTCTCTCTCTCTCTCTCTCTCTCTCTCTCTCTCTCTCTCTCTCTCTCTCTCTTTTAATTTTTTATATTTTTAACTTTTTAAATTGAGTGATAATTGTTCTGGTTTTCAATCCATCTCCGCAGCGTAACCAAAATAATGTATCCGTGGGAATAACCACGACCACGCGGTGGCAGTAGGCTACACGTAGCGGTACAACTGTCTCACACAGACGGTGCCCTTTTCAAATATGGATTACTTACATTACTTATGCTTGTTGGCACCTAGACGCCGTTTCCTTCCACCAATGTTATGTTTATTTGGAGTGCACTGTGTCTTAAAAATATCCTCTATCTTATTCTTAGAAAATAGGCCTGCAAGTCACAAATGTGTTAAGGGAGTGGGAGGGTTTGACTCTGTTGACACTTTATTTATTGGATTGTGAGCCGCAAATCATCCCAGAAGCACAGGCTGGCGCGTCGCTGAAAGAGCAGCGAAGACATGATCGTGACGCGCTCCGGGGGCCCGCTGCTGCTCACCGTCACCTGCGTGTGTTTCTCACGAGGATTACTCTGGTCCTATCTGGAAGAAGCGCTCACACACGGCGGGTATGGCACTCAAATACTTGCTGCAAAAAGTAGTGTTGGCTTATGTTCTGATATATTGTCCTTTTGTTTCCGTTTTGCAGTGAGAAATGCTCTGAAAATAACATTGCCACTACGACCTACCCCTGCATGAAATCCACAGGAGAAATGACAATATGCCACAGGTAACAGATGTTATTACATGTTGTGAAGGCTAACTAGGATGTTTAGCCCACCACTTTAAGTATATGGGGTTTAGTGCATTGTACATTACTTTACTAAGCATTTTACTGTTATTGAATTGCTCCTTTATACAAATTATGGTTATGGCATTTGAACAGATCTTTTGGGCACAGTTCTGCTTTGGAGATAACATTTTTTTTTTTAGAAAAGATCCATTCAAACACAATCATAAAGTACAAAACCACCTCCAGACCTGGCTTTAGCTCATAGGAATATTTGAAAAGGGTTCAGATGGAAAGTGTGATTTCAAATTTAGGCAAATTAAAACCAACTGTGGTTATTTAGTGGAAAATCTCTTTATTTTGTTATGGAAAGAAGCACACAATTACAAATCTATTTTTGCCTTTCCTATTGTGGGAAAAGGATTGAGATCAGCAGTCTCGCAGAATGTTTACTTTGTGAAGATTTTTTCCACATGTTGTCTTGTCGAATTTTATTCATCCCTTTCCTGACAAACTGCTGGATGTGATTCAACAACAGATCAGTGATGTGTCTTTTGATCTTCAAATCTCAGACACACACTTAAAGTAATTATGTTGCTTTATGAACACTGACTTTGGCCACATTTACGTTCCACAGTGTTTATTCAAAGAAGAAAAATGGTTTTATTGGAGTGCCAAGTGCGATTGCAGGAGTTGAGTTCACCTGTGTGTTGCAAGCTCTGCCAATCAGGGCGTTCTTTCAATGCCAAAGCATTAGACAGATGATCTGATTTGGTCAAGATTAGGATCTAGAGTATTTGCTTAATCCTGTTTTCCTTTCATAATATATTTTGTTTTTATTATGGCAATGTAGTACAGGGCTATTGCACTATAGACAGTGTTACTATAGACTATAGTGGTTGTGTGTTGTCCTAAACCAAACGCCATAATATGGTTATCATCAGTGGTAGAAAGTAACTAAATAAGTAAAAGGACTGTATTTAAGTAACATTTTTAGGTTGACTTAAGTCATTTCTACAGTGGATACTTTTTACTTTCACTTCTCTGAGAGCAGGCATCTGTATTGCACTATTTTTTTTTTACTAGACAGTAGAAAGTGATTTTCTTATGGTTTAAGGGGTTATTTTTGGCATATTGAGTTCAAGTCCTGGTTTTGAGCAAACAAAAAATACACATAAAATTCATTAGAAATGTTTTAAAATTGATTAAAATGACTGCAGTTGATGAAATACCTGCACAATTCTTTATGAAAATCACCACATTTAACACTTTGACTGTTCTCAAAATCTGTGTCAAATACTACTTACTTTTAGAAGTCTTAGATTTTTGTATGTGCTAGTTTTACTTTTACTTGAATCATTTTTGTTTTGCTCCTGTTGCTGTACTTTTACATTAGTGCCAAAACTGAGCACCAAAGTGCGCGCCCTTCCATCTCCTCATGGCACATTCATCATATCGTGAGGGCCATTACAGGAAAGAGCACGGAGCATAAGTTACAGAGATGAGCTGCCGCAGACACGCTGACCTGGACCTCATCAGTCTATAAAGTCAGTGACCAGGCATTCTTTTGATGTGCCTTCTTTAAACAGACCATTATTCAGCTGAAGATCTCAACTTGTTCAGAACGTCAGTAAATGCCAATGTACTGTGTAATTAGTGATAAGTGGTTACTGCTGTGGCGCTGCAGCACGGCCTTTTGGATCAGTTTGAACCAAATATTTTTATATATTATATTTAATATATTAAAAAAGCAATTGCTCTATGTCCTACCACACCTGCAGAGTAATATATTAATAACTAACTAACTTTTTCTTCTTATGGCAATTGTGTGGAAAAATAAAGAGGGTCAAAATACAAAATGTATGAATTAGACAAGTGTCCAGACACTGCAGCTGAATGAGATCATTGTGGCAATAGACAGATCAAATGGCAAATATGACTGAAGAAATTGTATTGCAAATGTCTTTTTAAAATATAAATATGTCAAAATGACACACATTTCCAGCATCAATTTGAATACTGCATAATTATTTTGTTGACACATATGAAAAAGATTTTACAGGGTGGATTTTGGATCTTGTGTTTAGTATATTTATGTTACACAATAAATGAAACACACTAGTTGAACTCCACACACATCGATAATTAATTACCAGCCATGAATTGTGCTTCTCTTTTGTGTCACTGGCGGGACCAGGTGCAGTTTCATGTGTAGTTCTAGTGCTGACTATAAATAGTCCTATATCCAGGTTATCATTACTCCAAATAGACCTTATAGTCTCGCTGTACCTTGATGAGGCTATAAATAACATTTGCACTCATTGTAGTGCTGTTTACAGCACATGCTTGTTCCAAAACAGATCATTATAGATTGTGCAGTTTGTGAAATTTGTGAGCTAGGTCACCATTCAAAATCATTTGGGTGTTTATTATTTCATATTGACCAAATTGAACAGTAGTTTAGTTTATTTATAAAAACTAATATAGTTTAGTCCCACTAAAGTCTCAGTTTTGATGAGGTGAATTTGTAAATGTGTTCTCAGTGGGAGTTAAACTCACTACCTCCATCTACATACTTCCTGGGACAGTACATCTAAATGATGGCAAGGGCCTAAATGATGATATACTGCTCTGTCAGGCAAAGTGTGAATCCCAGCCACTTGCTGGTCCTCAGAAAGCTGGAGCAGTGGCGTGTAAGTTATCAGAGGAAAAGAAGGGAGGACGTGTTAGTGTTAAGGAGCATTCCTCAGTGACGGATGTAGAGTCCAAACAGCAGTAAAGATCCTCTGTCTTTCTCCATATTTTCATGACATACGAAGCAAACTGGGTGCAATATCTCTCGTTTAGCTCTAATAGAGAACTGTTAAAATGTAATGTTTAACATCTTGTGGTCCAGAAGATATTGTGACTTTTCTTTTGCACAGGTTAACGGTTTTCATCTGGATTATTAAACAGAATAACAGAAGTATATGAAGGAGAGAGGGGGAGGAAACCTTCACATGTTCAAAGCCTTGGTGGATTAGAGAGTGTAGTCTGAAACCTGCACTATGCCTTTGCTATTAGTTGAAATGGAAATGAGGGAAATATATTTGCATAATTGAAACATACTGTACTTCTATAGCAGCTCCACTTGGCCTCATTTCACCAATTTTGCACAAACTGGGAACTAGACCAGGTTTAGTATAGCACCAAAAGTAAGTCTACGTCAGGACTAAACTGGACCTAGACCTGGGCCAAACCAGGACAAGTGTAAGCGTCCATAGCTTGTCTTTATTTCAGCAGCAGTGGGTCCATAAACCAGACCTGTTGTGGTCATGTTAGTGGTCAAACCTCCTCCGCTGCACACCTTAAGAACAATGCACTGTTTCTTGCAGTAATTGTGTGTCAGCAGATGTAGTCCTGTGGCCTCTGCTGATATTTTGTATATTCAGTACCATAACATATACGTTTCCAGACACATACTTTATTCCAAGGTGAACTCAAGGTGTCGGTATGCAAAATAGTTTATAAAAGCCTGAATAACGCTTAATATAGCTCGCTCATCTCTATTAATTTATTATTTTAGTGACCCCATGTGGTTTGAGAGTGTATCAAAGCATGCTACATCACAGCCCAATAGTGGTCTTCTTGTGTGGTCCAACTTAACACCCAGACTTTGCGGATTGTGGTCATACTTGTCTTATCAAATCACGTGTATTTATTTACACATTGTAGTTGCTTCACAGTTGGCACCAATTTCTCTTGGCCTGAAACTCACTCCCTCGTCTATTTCACCTAAGAATTTGCTCTGCAGTCATGCTTGGACATTCTGCGGTGGTGAAATGGCTTTACGATGTAATAAAACCACAGATATGGTGTCTACAGTTGTGGTTTGTTGTGTATTTTCCCGGGTCTTTATCTTATTTGAGACTGTTTCTTGTATTTAATTTACCAAACATACACTTACATATAACTCTGAAACTCTCTGTCAATCTCAGTGGACTGTGAATGTGTGAGATGCATTGTCCTCATAACACTGCAGCTCGGTTCTGCCAGATCATTTAGTGCACTGTTCATTTATAAGCAAGTCGGGCGCACGAGCAGGCAAAAGGTTGAGAGGCATCAGTGAACTCACTACACTACGAACTACAGATAAGTGAGTCCAGGCTATACGCACAGTTCCTTTAAGTGATTATGTCAATTGTTTTCTATGTCAAATGCAAATGAAGCTCCACAATGCTGGGCAGCGAGCACAGGGCCCTCTATGATGTCAGTCGTCCCTCAGGCCACCCTGAGGTCTGTGTCCACAAGCTACAAGTAATGACCACCACACCAATGTTAAAGGTATAAGTTAAGTTATGGGGTTAATACGGCATTTTATTTAGGTAAAACCAGATCAGGTGAATTTGATTAAACTACACAGGCTACAGTATTATATGCAGAGAGAGGCGATGATGCTTTAGAAAAGGGAAAATCCCAAAGAAAAAAATGTGAATTTCTTAAGTGAAAATGTGGTCATTGGCCCAGTGGAAACACCGAAAAAATGAGAAAACCATACACCCTGCAGGCTTCACATTCATTATTTTAAAGCTGCATTATGTCAGGTCTCCTGAGAAGACATAAAAAGAATTATAATCCAGGAACTCAACAGACCCACACCACAGACCAAACCTTAAATCATGTTCCTATATCGTTTAGTAATCACTAAACCAGAGTAACAGTCTAGAAGCCCTCTTTACTAACACTTACAAAAGCCTGTTCTTACTCACAAATTCTTGTTATTCCACTGAAGTGTAAGCGAGGCTTTCCTAACCCCGTTAAATGAGTCATATTGATTTGTGCTAAAGGCAACAGAGGTGGCTTTGTTGTTATAATTTAATTGATTCTAGATCTATTGAGAGGTTTCCTGTCAATGCAGCGATTCTTTAATTTTGTTTATAAACCAAGTCAGAAGTAGCAGCGATAGAGCAGAATAACTCCTCTCAAGCAACCCAAAACTCAACTAGTATTCAACTTTTCGATTTTTTTTCATGCAATAGACAATAATCTGCCTGAGAGCAGGCACTGTGTTTTGCATGGACTATTTATGGCAGCGTGACATTCTAATGCAAACCTCTGGTGGGTGAAATTGACCTATAGATCATGACTAGATCAGGATTCATGCACACCTGCCTGAGCCAACAGAAGCTATTTACATCTTTGCAAGTTCACACTTCACAGTGATTGATTAGATCCACTTGTCACTCACTCAGAGTATGCTTGAGCTGACCAATAAGAGAAGTCCAGCATTTTCATCTTGATGATTTTAAAAGTAGCTATAATATATCTCTCAGCTCAGCTCCACCTCACTAGTTATCTGACCCAGAGCCAGGACAAGCTTGACTTATTATTACTTTTAGCTGGATTAATATTACAAACAGAAGTCTATTCAAATCATTTCAAAATTAACTTATTCAGAGTTTATATTTTCTAAAGCTGTAATATTAAAACTATTACAGTGACTTTTGGAGGATTTGCACACTGTACCTGGCCTTCATCCAAAGGCAAGTTAGAAACACATGGAAGTTTATGATGATTTAATGTAACAAGCCTCGGACAGCAGTGCACACTATAATTTCCTGAGGTGTCAGACTCAAAGATATTGTATACCACTTAACACTTACCTGCTGCTTTGTCTCTGCGATTTTATCATCTAGACTCTAACACAAAACAGACAGGGCTCCTTTGGGGTATTTTATATTTCATATCAGAAGATTATATCTTCTTTAGTGTAAGCAGAGTGCTTTTGCAAGACCAGTAGTAGCTTAATGTTGCAGATGCCAGCACAGTAAGAGCCCAGTGTGTCCCCAAAACTATCCGTTGACATTTAGTGATATGTATATATAAAGGCAAGCTATAATCATGTGTTTGGCAACATGAGCTTTGAATCACCTTCAACCACCAAATGCTTAAACGTCCACGGACAGCTTTCCTGTTCAGCTGTAGGTCTACGCAAATTCAACTCTAAACACAATTACACAAACACATTACTTGTAGTGCAAGAACTGTGTATTAACTTTTTATTTTACTATTGAATCACCCCTAGTTGACGCACTGTTTAAAGCACATCTGAAACTAGTGTTTTGAAAGGATTCAGTGGAGACCCTTGTTTATTTTACAAGCATTATACCAAATAATTTGACCAGTTGTGTGACTTTAACCAATGCCTTTTGTTAATATAGCATGATTGTATCTAAACAGCCCTCCTTCAAGTAATTACAAATGTTTTGAAGATTTATAGTATACTTTTTTTAATCGGATATATGTTGATTTGGGTTTTTTTCTGGACTTTGAGGTTGGATGAAGGAAAGACACAGCCTGTCTGGTCTCTTGCTCCTTGAGTTTACAGCTTGCAGCAGGAATGTCTTAAACAGCTGAGTTGTTGTTGGAAGCATTAGTTTCTGACATGTCCCTTTAGCCTTCACTCAGAGCTCTGGTGCTCAGGGCTTAACGGGGGATGTAGCACTTTGACATGGACTGGTTTCAGCACACAGCTTATGGAAAAAGCATCCTAAACTAAAACTGAGACATTTTTAAGGCCTTTCCCCCAAAACCTGTTTAATGTAACTTTGATAATAGTGTGTTGCTGTTTGCATGTTTCAAAGACCACAGGGGATGTTGGAAATGCTAAACCATCACTGAAGGGACTGCCTTGGTTTTGGTAAATAACAATCCCAGTGATTCCTGCCTGTTGGGAGTGTATTTTTAGCAGACAAACTGACCTTTCCGTACAAGCGTTCCCAGTGCAGCCCATTGGGAGAAGGACCCGAAAGGTATTCAGGCTATAAGAGCATGCACACGGTGTACTCATAAAACATCTAATAACTGTGATGGGAAGTACATGTCCCGCATGTATTTGTGGATTTGTGTGTTTGTCATGATGTATTACAATTAAATACAAACTGTTTAAGGTTTGTCTTTATTGACCAAACAGGGCAATTTGTCCTCTGCATTTGACCCATCCTTCAAAACTGCTTGAGCAAACTGTCTGGGGCAGTGACCCAGATATCCAGACGTGGACTTGGTCCAGACAACTGTAGCTGGAGGACTTTACCTGTTGTGCATGTTTTTGTTTGATGGGAGAAACCAGAGCCCAGAGGAAACACTCAGACCCAGGGAGAGACATGCCAACTCATGCAACATGCAAAAAGGCCACCAATTTATGAAAGTGTTCAATATATTTGTGCATATGACTGTAAATGTAAAAGGATGTTTTTCCTGGATCAGATCTTGTCTTTGATGTAATTATTTTTTTAAGATTTCACAATGACTTCAGTCATTGCATGATAAGATTATTTATAGGAAAAGGAAAAGGTTAAGTATTATTTAGTTATGTCACTTTTTTGATACTGTAGAATAGATCATCAGTCTCATTATACAGACTGTGTTACTCTGAGCTTTGTCACAAGTTACAGGTTTTAGACCCGGAGGGAAGGTTATATGAATATTGATTAATTACACCAAAACACTTGACAAGGACAGCTCAGTGTTTTGGTTTTCTCATATTGTTGCTATTTATCTCTGTTCAAGGACTCCGAATTGACCAAAGGGAAGGTGTGTATAATCAAGCACTTGTGGTTAACCTGGTTGGCAGAGGTTAGACTTTCATGGAGTGAAACAGTTAAACAAAACAGCATTAGGGTCAAATAGGGCACAGGTGGACAAATACTCACATTGTAGTGTCTGACAACAAGTGTTTCAGTTAGCTATGCTCTGCCATGCTTTTGTGATTGTACTTCTTGTGTATAAATATATCTTGCACTTAAATTCAATAACTTCAATTTATTATGAAATATCCGCTTTTACATGTGTTTTGAATAAACCAACACATCAAACTTTGTGTGATACCTACAGAGAGGTGCTCTTTCTCAGCGTCTGCTCGTTTGAAAACTGAGAGCAGTGCTTTATGAAATCTATAATATATGCAGACTTTAAGCATTGGCAGGCTGTATATAACATGTCCACTCGGCTTTCTCGACTTGAGCCACTCAGCATTCTGGAGAGCTGTGTTTGCATTGCAAGAAGTAATAACACATGTGACATAACACATCAGTTGACAGGAAATCTCCGAAATGTTTTAAACAATATGATAATAAGTAGACTAAAAATCGTTTCTGTGTACTTTAGAGTCAATTTAAATCATTTGGCTTTGCATTTACTATTCTTTTCAATTGTTGTCTTTAAATAAACTACTAATAAAATAATATATTGAAAATGACGTGCTCTCGTTCATCAACATCCCCAAAACTCACACTGTACATCTTTCATCCAAGATTCACTGTCAGAGTGATGTTACAGCAAGGCATCTATCGACAAGAGCTTTTACTGCTCAAATCACTATCATCTCGACGAAGAGCGTTGCGTGATTCCAAATTAAAGAGGGTTATGATATTTTGAAAGACATATTAACCACTGGAGTGAACAGAAGTGCCAAGACTTTCTGTTTCGAAGCGATGTGTGAAAGCCGGACGGAGAGGCTTATTTTTGTTTCATTGTTCCTCCTTTTATGGTTCTTGTGTTTAGCTGGATGTTTGCTAAGCGTCTCGCATCCTCACATGACATTCTAACGTTTGTCAGCATGAAATTAGTAGTACAAGCTTTACGTTTATTATTATTTATTTATGTTTTCCTTTTCTTTTTGGAGTGCTTGTTCCGTTAGTGGATGACCAAACAGATTTGCAGACAGAGCGCATGGCCCTGTCGTGTGTGAATTCTTTGTGTGTTGCCATTATCACAGTGCAGCATCTGTTTTACTATTACTTCAGCCTATTATTGTATATTAGAACTGGCACCTGGTTGTATTTATGGAGTCTTCAAATGAGAGGAGCAGCGTTTCAAAATGATCAGGTTTTACACAATAATAAAAGTCAAAATGTAGGCAACCCTTATGCGATTGTGCGAGTTAATGCATTTGGGATGTGTTAGTGTTACGTTTCTTGTATGAGAAAAACATCACAAAAACAGTGAAATCTTTAAAAAAAAAAAAATCCTTGGCATCATCTAATGCTAACTTAAAGCTATTCCTCAAGTTTACAACCAGCTTTATGAAACTCAACATTCTGAATAATAACAAATAAAGTTAATTTGACCAAAAAAAGCCAGATTAAAAGTGCTTTACAGTTGGGTGTATTTTTCTTACTATAGTTTAAGGCAAAAATACTTAATTTTACTTTTGAAATTGTCATGATTATTATTTTTTAGTTGCTACAATTATACTGGATCCTGAATAATCACTATAATCGATTAACTGAATAATCTTGACATCCATAGTTATACTTCAAGGAGAAACCAGAGCATTTGATTCAATGCCGTTATTATTCATGTGTGTGAATCCGTACATGTTAGTCCAGTCAGTTTGTTAATGGCGTATCTTTATCTTTTTAACAGGAAAAAATGCTGTAAAGGATTCAAGTTTGTGCTGGGACAGTGCATTTCTGACGGTGGGGAACAGCAGAGTCTCCGATGCTGTGTATTCACTTTTACTTATTCTTTTTTTCTTTTCCCCAGACTACGATGTGTGTGCCGGCGCCCCCTGTGAGCAGCAGTGCACAGACCACTTTGGGCGAGTCGTTTGCACCTGTTACCCCGGTTACCGATATGACCGCGAGCGCCACCGAAACCGAAAGAAGCCCTACTGTCTAGGTGGCAATGTGCTCTTGTTTTGAATTTTGTGACACGCAGTGGCTTTGACGCAATCTGAGAAATGTTTCTGGAGGATTTGGCACATTTCTGACATGATCATAATAGTGTGTTATGCATGAGTTGTAAAAATGTGATGTTTTCCTGTCACCATCTCTAAATATAAACTATGAGTCAGGAGCAGAGCGCTGATTGTTTTATACGTAGCGTCTACGTCATGGTCTGTGTCTGACCTGTGGGTATTTTCTTTTTGTTTGGCAGCTTGTGGGTCCAAGACAAATTTTCTTTGGGACAAATGAAGTCATCTCGAATCTTGAATGATCAGGGTGTAAATATGTCAAATTTGAGAAACGTCACAATTATTCTTAATTACTGTCACCGTAACCAAGCAACAGTAAAATCCTAGATTGTCTTTCATTCCACTAGTGTCAAATGGAACTGTTTTGAAGGATAAAGTAACATCAATGTGACATAAACAGCCAGATTATAAAGCACATTTAGGCTTCCTTTTTGGAGTGTAGATTGCATTAAAATATAATTCTTACAATTATGTTACGACTTGAATAATCACAATTATCAATCCACCAATCATTTTCTGCCCACAACAAATATTTTTCTAGAATACAAATCTTTATATTTTATGTGTATTTTATTTGCGCTCGGTTTGCAAACTGTCTCATTCTCATTTTATCCACGTTTCTAATTTTTTATTCATAGTTAAATATTAGTTCTATGTTGTTTTCATGTTTGACATGAGTTTTATTGCTGTAATGGCTGTTGTTTTTGTTTTTAACTTGCTTGTTTGAACAGACATTGATGAATGTGCAGACAGAAACACCAGTGTCTGTTCTCAGATCTGCATCAACACATTTGGGAGCTACAAGTGTGAATGTGAGAAGGGCTTTTTCCTGGAGAAAGATGGGAAAACATGCACCCTGGGAGAGAGAGGTGAGAGGCCTTGTGTTATTCACTGGCACATTGGACCAGTGTTATTAATCGCATTGTGGGAAAAGCCAGGTTGGGGGTATGACAAACACAGACACCTGGTAGTCATTATACATCCAGTCTTTGAACATGTCAGAACAATTCTGTCTCTTTGGCACATGGCTAACCTTGTGACTCCAAGTCTTTTCTCATTTGCTCTCTACATTTGAGTACAACATCACAAATGTTCAGGCGATAAAAGAGGTTTGATCAGGGTTCAGCTGGAGTCAGAGGTGGTGGAATTTTAATTTCCCACATTCACTTTATCTTCCATTACTTTAACCATTCAGGCAAATCTGCAGCGTATGTACAGTCACGGTTCTGCTTCATGTCCTGCTGTTTCCAACACTGCAAAGAAAAGTAGTGTCCAGACACTTTCATTCATGCATTAAATGTATGCAGTTGCAAGGGTGGGCTCATTACTATAGTCTTACATTTGTATTTATTCAGAACACCCTGAGCATGTATGTGACCAAAATGTTATTTCTTTAGTTTAAAACATCAGCCAGTGGAAACTCTAGAGGGAAAGTCCTTAATGTTTGTGATTATTTATGACTTTGTTTAACCTTCCATAGAAAATGGGCCTTTAGATTGCTTTTCTTGTGAATCATCCTACATGATTAATCATATAATGTTTTTCTCTTTTTTTTTATGTAGTGGGATTTTTTGAGAAGTCAGAAAATGTCATGAATGCTGAAACATGCTCAGCAACCTGTGATGATTTCCACCAGATCAAGATGTCTGTCCTGCAACTCAAACAGAAGGTTAATAAAGCATTTCTATCACAGTTTTGTTTGTTGTAAATATATATGCTCTTACACAATGAGGAAAGGACACTAAAGGCACTGTGCTGGTTTGAACTCATGATGATATGCACTGTTGTTGTGTCTGTAGGGCATTGCAGGGTTAAAAATATAAACTTTTTAAAGCATGAAGCTATTTTACCTGGTACTGAAGTCAGATGTGTCAATCATAAGTGTGAACAGCTCTGCAGTGCACGCACTTTATTAATCAACAGTAACCGTCACATCTCACTCACCTTATGTATGATCTATGTGAACTTCTTTCTCCATTGTGTATCAACAAGTGGAATATGGAACGCTGTCGCTTCATTTTGCCAGTTTAGGACAGAATGTGTTGACATTCCTGAAAGTTAAGTCTTGTTTTAAACACCTGTAGCATAGGGTTACAGGTTACAACCTGTGGCCTAACTCGGATATTCCAAACATATGTCGCCTGCAAATGTACAAAAGATTTTTCATCTCTTACAAGACGTCTTTCATGTGCTCCCTATGGAGCTGTCACTCTCATGTGACATTTAACAAGATCAAAAATAGATTTCTTTCAGAAAACACAGACTCAGCACAATGCGTTTCTGTCTGTGTCTGTGTCTGTTTGAACACATTACATCCATGAATTGTTGTTGTTGTTGTTGTTGTTGTTGTTGTTGTATATGAAATATAGTCTCTACTGAAATGTATCCTAATAACAGAAATGTTTCAATATACCGCATGTTCACTGCCTGTTTTCTTTCTTTTCTTTCTACATATTCCTGTAGATGGCTGTTCTTTCTAACAGTGCAGAGATCCCAGAGCAGATGAGAGCAATGAAGAGTCAGAAGGTCCGGACCTCATCCTTGTCTACACCTGGCCTCCTGGGCCTCCAGGTAAGTCTTTGGCCTCTTTTCTCTTGTTACGTCCAGTGATCATCTTACAGTTGCTTGCCTTGCTGTAGGAGCGCCTGGACCACACGGACTGAAGGGAAATTTAGGCCCGCCTGGGCCGCCTGGTCCAAGGGGTTTGATGGGACCTACTGGGCCGACACCAGACCTCTTCCACATCAAGAGAGGCCCACGAGGACCAGTGGTCAGTAGATTTCCTACTGCTTGTTTATTCAACTGTACTATTTCATGTACTAACCATTCTTTCTTCTAGACTAATTCATATCACTATTAAGTATTTTTGTATTTTCTGGTAAATGCAGCTCCAGAGACGTGGTGACATTGCATTATTAAGTTTTTAATCTTTAGTTTGTACTTATATATTTTCTTAGTTCAAAGAGATGATTGCAGAGTGTTCTTTTTTAAAGATTAGTGTGATGTAAAAGAGATGTGGTCTGGTAATGGCAATAACAACAGTGGGCCGGACCCATTTAGGGCTTTGCCTGTTGTTTTTGGCTCACCGTGTCTCTGTGAAGTCATTCATGTGAGTATAAACCTTTGTGTTGACAAGTGGGCTCATTGTCAAGAATGTGCAAGGATGTGGCAAATGCCACAGTATTTTCACAATTCTATTGCAGATAAATCAGCCTATCAACAACTGCAGTCAATCGCATCAAGGACAGAAAAAACACTTTTCACAGACGTAAAGATGGATGTGCGCATGCGCCTGCATTCTTTCATTTATATTGACCGAAGAAGTTTATTAGGGGCAAATCAAAATCTGAATATTTAATTGGCATAAGGCCAGGTCACAGTAGTGACACTGCACTCTGGAGTTTAATTAAAACATGTCTGAGAAGATACTTGGTTATGGCCTCAAGTCATACGCTTTATAATGATAATACAGTTGACAGAGCAGAGTAATGATCTATTAAATTGAACATTGATTAATCAAAAAGCTCCAAGAAAATATTACTTGACTAAACATTGACATTTTTACAGGGACCTCAAGGAGCTCCTGGAAGGGATGGCATCAAGGTAAGAGCGACAAAAAAACCAATGATAGATTTCTGCATATTGATGGATAGATAGCATTATGATTATCAGGCCTTTATCAGGCATATATTGTCTCTAATATGACTGGATAGCGTTCAAAAAAATAGTAGCTAAACAACAGTGAACAAAACCTTTGAAGTTTAAAACAGATTGCGAGCCAAAGCTATCTTGTCCTTGCATCCACAACAACTACAGTGAGTGCCTGAAATATAATTATAAAACAGCTTATATTTGTTTTGTAAAATGTTTTGCTTCTAGAAAATTTCAACATCAAACCTTGGAGGTACCATGAAATTACAATGTTATGCGCAATTTTCTTTTGTTTACTCTTCCCATGTCTTCATTTTCCAGTGTAATTAATCTAGACTAAATATTTGTTTTGATTCCACAGGGGGATCGAGGAGTTCCTGGGCCTGCCGGACCACCAGTAAGACTTGTATTTGTCTTCAGATATCTATACTAATGCCACACTTTCTCTACTAGTTCACCTGAACCATGTCCATGTAGTTCACCCAAAGGAAAAATTATACCTATAAAGAAGGATTGCTCTAATACGGCAGCATTTATAATCACAATTATTTGGCTTTTATTGAACTCCAGATCATTTCAAACATTTGTTTCTAAACTGTCAAAATGCATCTATAGAGGAAGAATAGACCTAAAATATATTATTAGTAAAGTTTTGTGGCACATTTGTTTAGAAGCCTAGAGGCTAGAGGCACATACCATTCTAAACACAAGGTAATTCATTGTATTTTCGATTACAACATACTTCTAACTGAATAGAGCAGTAATTGAAATACTTGAAGCCATCTTGACTTTTCAGATTGATGCTTACATGCTGATCATGTAATCTCCGATATTGCATAGTTTCTGAATATATTTGTGTTTCTGCTCTACCTCCAGGGCCCGCCAGGATCTTTTGACTTCCTGCTCCTGTTGATGGCAGACATTCGTAATGACATATCTGACCTGCAGAGTAAGGTTTATGGGCGACCAGTGCAGTCTTCTGAGCACTTTCCCTCCATCCCAGACAACTGGAGCGAACGGGACCAGGACTCAGACATGGGCTCAGGGGACGAGGACAAAACACACCCTCCTCTGTCTCGAATAGGAGGAGCCTCAAGGAGAAATCGAAAGAAGAAACCCACACAACATCTAACAAACATGGACTGGAGGATATGAGATGATGTAATGTTTTATATGGCAGGTGTAAATTAAGATCATAGGCTATATTTTATTGACTAGTTCATATTGAAAACTTGCAGTGTAATATTCACAAATGTTTATTTTTATATTTTCATTAAATAATTGTGTTATCTTTAACTTAAAGCATATCTAATACAGATGTGTTCTCTTAAATTACTACAGAACTAAAACATCAAGCAGAATATGGCCCAGGTCTAATATGGGGGGGGGGGGCTTAGCATTACACTAGGCATGTTAGACTAAAATGCATCACGTTGGTAGTTGCAATCTGTGTCCACACGAGGGAGCCAACAGATTAATGAACTACTTGTATCCTGCAGCAACAGCAGCGACGATCGGATGCTAACTTTTCTTACTCTCTGCTCAGTTAGCCCACTTTATGACATCTGCTCTGTAAAAAAATCGGTAATACTATAGGCCTAATTTAAATTGAGGGAAAATTAGTGGTTACTTTTCCGTCAGTAAAATTATTAGGTTACAGTTTCATATTCCAATCCAAAAAGGTTGTACTAAATGCAGTTCTTCTTACTTTCCGATAGGGGACGTCTTTATTGTTTTAGACGTGCAGGCACTTTCCAGTACTACAAGAAGAACAGCAATAATAATAATAACAATAGATTTAATGTAGATACTCCACTCACAAATGTGTGTTATTCCACTTTTATAGCTTGACTAGGAACATTCTGTATTATATTAAATATATGTTTTGGTTTTTCAAACAACCAACACAAACAAATGTATGAACTCACATTTATATTTGACTCAAATTCTTTCTGGATGTAATTAATTACTGGTGCTGGGAGCAAATATTTACCGAAGTGCCCCTCGTCCCTAATTATAAGTCCCTGCTTGTCCCCCCTCATTATTTAGAACTAACCACAAAGAGACAAAAAGAGAACCACAGTACAACCCAATGACTCACCTTCAAAAGAGAAATATTTGATAGTAAATGAATGAGTGGGTCTCATCTCGTAATGAGGTAATTTAAAAGTAATGCAAAGTGTGTGGGACAGTCGAGGAGAAACAAACAGAAGAGGCAGGATAGAGAAAATGAGAGTTACCCAATATATTATTAATTAATGCATTACTGAGGGTTGCATATTAACTGCCCCAAAAATCCTCTATTCAGTGAGATTGGGCTTGAAAAAAAAAGACATTGTTGCCCTGTTACGTAATTAGAGGACAGTGCAAATTCAATTCTAATGAGGCGAAAGCCACCCCTTCAACATTCATCCCCTTATTTCTCTGCATAAAGGGCCTGGGCTCTTCTCGAGGCCTAAGTTTAAGGAAGTATTCAGAGTGAAGGAGACAATCATGAGAGATCAGCTTGGCCCTGAGTGCTTTATATGCTGCAAACAGGTAGAGGGGGATTTGAATGGTTCTTTTTACTGGGACTCCTGGGAGGCCTGTCTTCCCAGCACAACAACACTTAGCCCTGAGAAAAAGAGGGTCTGCTGAGGAGGCAGAGAGGGTGAATGGGGGCCCATAGCAGCAGGTCACTTCTGAATAGCCACAAGTTCTAAACTGCTGTGCCGGGCCTGTCCACCTGGTTTTTTTGAGGTTGGTTTTGCACACGGCCCCTGCTGTCTTCCTGTGTAACCATCGTTTTGAACAAATACAGACAGCCTCAGGGTGGGGCACCCTTCCACCGCTCCCTCTCATTGAGTTATCTTTACTTTAGGCTTTGTCTTCCCTAATTGGAGCTGATGAGGGACTAATTGGTAGCTTTTTTTTGCAACAGGGGCGGTCCAGCACTTCAGTAATGGCCAGTCCAAGGGAGGCAACGGCAATACGAGCCGAGTTAATGAGAGGCTTTGCACAATTAAAACTTTTTTTTTTTTTTTTAACTGAAGTTGAGGATTGCTTTTGTGGCATCTACATAGTTCGCTCATGTGCAGGTATCTGAAAAGACCAGTTGGTGGAGGGCATGCAATGATTGCCGCAACACTGAGTACTTGTGGTGCATAAAGGGATCTGGTGGGTATTGTCCACTGCCCATCGTTTAGTGTGTCCGCTGGCAATGGGGAAAAGGGCTCCTCATCAAATGAATGTGGCAAAGTCCTGAGTGGCCAACAAGTGCACTCTTTGCTGGACCCACACTGGACTGATTTGAAGAAATTGGAAATAAAGGTTTAGCATTATTAAGATGGAGTGTGTGTCTTGTGCTCACAGAACTAAGGCAGCAATTAGTGATTGAAAACTTTGGTTATTTTATTTCAAATTATGTGTCAGTGTAATGAATTCTATTTGAAAAACAATTAGTTGTTATTGTGTTGGAAATACATATAACCTACATGAAATGCAAAATCAACACAACGTCAACAATGCAATGCTGATATATGAATATTTAAAGGTAGGGCTTTTTTGGCAATGAAAACATGTATGAATAATGAATGACATGCTGTTGAACATCCAAGCCACATTAATAACATCAAGTGTGACAAGCAGGTGGCGGACCCCCAACAGAAAAGTTACAAAGTACAAAGTGCACCTTTGAGTACCTCACCACAACTGGTCCATTAAGGGAGTGAGGTTAATCATTTGACTACCTCACAATGTCGTTTTCACAGCGGAAGCTCAGTTCATGTGATAATGGTTTTCTCTTGGGTTTTCTTGTATAAATGAACTACATGCTGCTATTACTGGCTTTAACAGCAGGAGAGGATAAGCAACTCTCCCGTTCTCCCCATGTGGCATACGGTTTTACAAGCTAGGAGTGGATGTGCTGTGATCAAAATGTAATGCTGGGCACTTTCAACATGGAATATGTTTAAGAGTGAAGTAAAAAACCACAAATTAAGATGATCTGGACCAACTAAGGGATAGTGGTAATATAGATTACCATTCTAGAAACCAAACCATTTCAGATTTGGTCTAGTAATTCACCAAAGAAAATGCAACCAATTGGACTGCAGTAGACTATAATTTACTTGTGAAATTAATCAGATTTTTATCAAAACAAGATCTACTGTAACTGTTTCCATCAATTATCATCTTGGGCTATTATTGACAGTAGTTCAGACTTTGGAGGAAAATAATTAGACTTTTTTTTTCTTTTTTCTTTTTTTTTGCCAAACTGCCCAGCCCTATCTTATTTAGATGTTAAATGCAGCCTTATAACTGTGGGACATCTAGGCAGAAACTTTGGCTGATCAATTGCTAAACCCCCAATATGTGTCACTACAATTGCAGTTGTCTCATCAGGCTGTTTCCTGAACCCGTAATCAGGCCCAGCCCAAAAGCAATGTTAAGCCTGCTGAGGACAGTGGAAGAAACGGCTGAAAAGAAAGTGACTGGTGCATAATTGTGTCATCTTCCATCTCCCACTGAGACTTTCACTCTGTAGTGGAAGCTCCGATAGCAGCAGGGCTGTGTCAGCTAACCTTTGACAATTTTACAGGATTACAAGGCACATGCTAACACAAGAACAATGTTCTTAATGCAAGAGGACACCACATGGTTTGAGCTTTGAATGTCACTTGCTGTGAGCAGGGGTCAAAGCTTCAGAATATTGAATGAGCTATGCTAAATCTTACAATCATTGACTAGAAGAGACGGCTGGCCGATATATCGGACTGATATTTGCATTTTAGGATGTCACTGTTGTGCTTAAACCTTCAGCATAGGATGATATTTTATTCGGACTGGGTTGTTGCACTAAATTGTGTACTTCAGCTTTACAGGTTTGCAGGCAAAGACAGCTGTAGTGAGACTGTCAATTACTGTCAATTATACCATGTGTATGTTATTTTTCCTTATTATTCTTTTCTAATGTAGAGAAGTGCACTGAGTAGACAGTAACTTCAAAAGCTGGTGATTTTAAGTCATGAAATAATATCAGCGGAGATTATTGGCTGCTTTTTGTTATTATTATTATTATTATTATTATTATTATTATTGGCTCGAGCCCTAAAATGGCAAGGGCCATTGTTATTAGCCGGTTTCTTATTATTATTATATTGTTATTATTAATTATTTATTATTATTATTATTATTATTATTATTATTATTATTATTATTATTATTATTATTTATTATTTATTATTATCATTATATTATTATTATTATTATTATTATTATTATTAGCTCGAGCCATGAAATGGTAAAGAGTTATTGTTATGCGTCGGTTTCGTCTTCTTTCTTCTTTTTCTTCTTCTTCTTTCTTCTTCCTCTTCTTCTTCTTATTATTATTCTGCCGCAACTCGAGCATTTTTTAACTCCTAAACGTCGATGAAAAGTCTCACATGGGGTACACAGAGGCGATCGGCCCAGCGCAAAATCGAATAAAATGACACTCCTAAAACATCTGTCGCTCTAAATGAGACGTGTCAACTTTGACCTAGGCACACAAAATTCGGAACAATGATAGAGCTCCCTGTGACGACTAAAACACAAACAGGCAGCATCGCTGTATGACGCACAGGAAGTCGGCCATATTGGTATCGAAGCGGCGCCACCCACCCATCCATCCGGGGCCAGGTTGCGGGGACAGCAGACCAAGCAGGGACTCCCAGACTTCCCTCTCCCCAGACACTTCCTCCAACTCCTCAGGGGGGATACCGAGGCCTCCCCAGGCCAAGCGAGAGACATAGTACCTGCAGCATGTCCCTGGGTCTTCCCCGGGGCATCTTCGAGGCTCCTCGCGACGTGGAGGAGTAGCGGCTCTACTCCGAGCTCCTCCTGTGTGACTGAGATCCTCACTCTAAGGGAGCTCCCTGCCACCCTGCGGAGGAAACTCATTTCAACTCGCTTTGTATCCGCGATATTGTCCTTTCGGACCCAAAACCCAAAGCTCATGACAATAGGTGAGGGTAGGAACGTAGATTAAATGGGTAAATCGAGAGCTCTTGTCTTTTGACTCAGCTCCTTCTTCACCAACAACAGTCCGAAGCAGCGACCGCATCACTGCGGACGCTGCACCAATCTGCCTGTTAATCTCACGCTCCATCCTTCCCTCACTCATGAACAAGACCCTGAGATACTTGAACTCCTTCACTTGGGACAAGTACTCCCCACCCACCTGGAGAGGGCAAGCCACCTTTTTCTGTTGAGAACCATGGCCTCGGATCTGGAGGTGCTGATTCTCATCCCAGCTGCTTCACACTCGGCTGCAAACCGTCCCAGTGCATGTTGCAGGTCCAGGTTTGATGGAGCCATCAGGACATCATTGTCTGCAAACAGCAGAGATGAGATCCTGTGGTCCCCAAACCGGACACCCTCCGACCCCTGACTGCGCCTAGAAATTCTTTAGGGCCTACCGATAGTCCTCCTCCATTGCCTCCCCAAACTCCTCCCAGCCACGGGTTTTTGCCTCTGCGACAGCCACAAGCTGCGGGACGCCTGGCCAGTTGATGAGGCCTGATAGGCCTCTTTCTGCTGATAGGCTCCTTCTTCTGCCTGATAGGCCTCCTTCTTCTGCCTGATAGGCCTCCCTTCTTCTGCCTGACGGCATCCCTTACTTCCGGTGTCCACCACCGACTTCGGGGTTCCTGAGACCTTGCGACCACAGCTCCGAACAGCCGCATTGACAACAGAGGTCGAGAACATGGTCCGCTCGGACTCAATGTCCCCAGCCTCCACCGGAATCTGGGAGGTCTCCCGGAGGTGTGAGTTGAAGACCCTGCTGACAAAGGGCTCCGCAAGACGTTCCCAACAGATCCTCACAATGCGCTTGGGCCTGCCAAGTCTGTCCAGCTTCCTCCGCCGCCAGCGGATCCAACTCACTACCCCGACAGGTGGTGATCGGTTGACAGCTCCGCCCCTCTCTTTACCCGAGTGAGCAAGACACACGGCGCGAGAGGTCAGATGACACGACAACAAAGTCGATAGGCCAACACAACAATGAGAGACCTGTCCCCAACCGAAAGGTTTAGGGACCCGCGACGATCGCGTTCATTTGGGTGAACGCCAACACGTGGCAGCTGAGCTGGTTGGGCAATAAGCAAGCCCACACACAGCCCGCCACCTCTCCCCGCGGGCAACACCAGAGAAGTGGAGCGTCGTCCAGCCCCTCTTGAGGAGATGGGTTCCAGAGCGCGAACTGTGTGTGGAGGTGAGGCCGACTATATCTACCCGGTACCTCTCAAACTCCCGCTCAAGCTCAGGCTCTTCCTCTCTGTGAAAGCCCTGCCCACAGAGTAGGATATAAACCTCATCACAGAGAATGACTCTTAGATGAGAGTCGAAACATTTAGTTTTTTCTAAAACAAAGTCCAGATGACTACAACTGAATCTTTTTCTACAATGGAACACTCCTGGACGAATGAGGGATTACATCGACAAATCTCATAACTATAATTTAAAGGCTCCTCAAATAAAGGCTGTACAGCGCCAAAAAAAGCAGCACTCAGATCGAACTGAATTAACATTAAGGCTTTGCCCACATCAGTGTTTAGGTGGATGTCATTTGTCACCTTGACAAGAGCAGTCCTCAGTGCTGTGATGAGGTCTAAAACCTGACTGGAAAACCTCAAATGAGTTGCTTGTTAAGAGAAAATCAGTGAGCTGTTGGTAAACAACCTTTTCAAGGACTTTGCCCCAAAATGGCAGATTAGAGATGGGCGGTAATTACTCAGTACTCCAGCATCAAGACTGCTTCAGGAGAGGCTTTATGACCGCAGTTTTCAGAGACATTGGGACTGTTCCAGATTGAAGCGACATGTTAGTGAGTAAGTGAGTGAATGGTGCTAACAAAACTGTTCAGCACAGACTTTAGAAATCTGGTGGGTAACACATCGAGGCAGCATGTAGATGAACTCAGACTGGTGATGATCTCCTGGACAGTTTTGTGTCAGTTACAGGCGCAAAGTGAGTCAGCTCTAAGTGTGTAGGTGGTTTTAGGGTTTGCATTAGAATTTATAGCAGTTTTAATGCCCTGAACTTTGTCATTTAAGAATAATGCAAACTCATTACACTTGAATGTGGAAATGAGTTCTAACGGCAGCTGAGCTGGAGGTTGTTGTTAATCTGTTTACTGTGGCAAACAGGACACGCGAGTTGTTACTGGCAGCTTCCAATTATTTCAGAAAAATATCCTTCCCTAGTTCTACATAAATGAGGTTGTACATGTACAACTTCTCTCTGTAAATCTCTTTTTGAACCTGGAGCTTTGACTTGTGCCATTTTCGTTCGGCCTGGCGGCACTCCCTTTTCTGTGCCCTGACCGAATCATCATTTCTCCATGGCGCCTTCTGCTTATTTTGAACCATTTTAGCCTTCATAGGGGCAATGGTGTCGAGAACATTCAAAACACTGGATGTAACAGAGTTCAACAAATCATTTACATTAAACATGAGACATTTTCAAAGTTTATCATTTCCATAAACAGTTTTTCCTGTGCTGTCATGTGTGTGTCTCCTCCAAATAACTGCAGGGCCAGCCGGTGGTTTGGGAAAAATAGACAGGTCAAAGAAGACACAGAAGTGATCAGACAACATCGACCACATCGCAGAAGGCGAGAGCCCCATCGCTGGTTGCGGCATTAATTATTATTGTTATTATTATGATTAAAAATCAACTATTATCCTACTTTACTACAAGCAGACTTTCTCTACCCCTGAAAACAATATGAAACGTCGGCTAAGCAGAAGACCTCAAGACAGCTTGGTAAAAATAACAAGAATACATGTTTGCTTCGGTTTGCACTTTCAGTAAACATTAAAGATCCTGTGTCCAGCATTGTCCAGCTCGCCTTGCCTAACCCTGAGGGCTATTATGCAGGGCAAAGCATGTGTTCTTTAATCTTATGTTAGGACGTAATGGCAATACTGGCTCAGAGTCAGCTACAGCTACATATATGGCCTGTTCTCATTAGTTCACTTACAGTTTATGAAATAGCATCATTTCATTTGTTTGTTAAGAGTTTATGAAATAGCATCATTTCATAACCGAGAAGACAAATTATTAGGTTTGAATTTACGCAATAGGCTGAGGTTCCCTGTAGCCTATTCAGTCCATTCAGCCTAGAGCAGCCTATTCTCAAGCACATGAGCAGGCCTCTATAGGCTACACCTAAAGCTGCACGATGGTTGATGGCTCAAGTGTTTTTCATATTCAATGTTTTACTTTTGCATGACTTCCCATTTAGACATTATTATAACTATTACACTTATAATCTGCACAGGCATATTTGCATTTGTCGGTTAGAGGTTGCATTGGCCCATTTAGATAACATTTGCTGACTTCTGTTCTAGAAAAAGCTGCTAAAAGCTGGACCTAAAAACCCACCAATGAGCGAACGCCCTGTTGGCCTCTACATCCCGTCATGCTCGTGGTGTAGCGCTACGTCAGCACAGACTAAACATGGCGGTGTCCACAGCGCGGCGCCGGGCAACCACGGCTCATGTGTGGATTATAACTTTTGTCTCTACGTTAATATGTCACCACGGCGTAGCTGATGTGGTCACAGGTGCCCCGGGGACGGAGGAGCTTCCTCGCCGCCGTTTCGAGTATAAATACAGCTTTAAAGGTCCGCATCTGGCTCAGAGCGACGGATCCATCCCCTTTTGGATCCACAGTGGAAGTAAGTTTGTATCCAGATGTCAACATCAAAGCTCTAGGCGGTTTGATCTGTGGAAATAAATTCACTTTTTGTTGCAAATACAATAATATGTTGTATTGGTATATGTGCTATGGCTGTGTTCGCAAGTGCACAAAAATGTAGTCTGTTTGCTCCTGTTTGGAAGCCACAGTTGTAGTCACTAATGCAGATATGGCCTATTGTCAATGTATTTCTGTTTTATTTTTGAATCTATATCAAGGCTTGTCTGTCATCTATGACATTATATCCACACACAAGTTGCTACAGAAATGTCTCAATCTTGAGAATGTCAATTTGATAAACATTGAGCCATATCTGTTGGCAAAGAACAGAGATCTAAGGTCACTGTTGAGTGGCAGTTTGTTATCTTATGTGGCTTCAGTGTTCAGTGCACACATTATTTTCAGTTTGTCATTGATTTTAGTTGGCTAATAACTATATTTTTAATTGCTGCCACTTGCCTCGCTGTCTATACACAAGCTGTTTGGGCAGTTAATTGTGACCCTGTGTGGCAACATCGTAGACTTCAATCCGATAGTTGGGCCAACTGAGATTTGACCATGTTTTCTTTCTCTTCTCTAGATGCTATTCCCAGCGCAGACCAGGTGCGCATCACACCATCTCTCCGCAGTCAGCGAGGCTCTGTATGGACAAAAAACAAAGTCAACTTTCATTTTTGGGAGGCTGAGGTGACCTTCCGCGTGTCTGGCAGAGGCAGGATGGGAGCTGATGGACTGGTAAGGGGCTTGTTTGGACTAACTCCAGACAATTGCACAATGTTGAGTTTGTGGAGCCTATTCTAGCTGATTTGTTTCAATGCATATTTTTGGTTTTCATTTCTCCGACAGGCTTTTTGGTTTACCACTGAACAAGGACTTGATGGTCCAGTCTATGGAGCTGCTGACAAATGGAATGGATTTGGGATTTTCTTTGACTCCTTTGACAATGATGGCAAGGTTTGTGGGAAGCATTTCTTATTTTATCTTTCAATTAGTGGTATGATAGGACTTTCATTATCATGTCTGTTACTTTTCACATGCCTATAACGGGTTTCTAATCACATTCTTATTGTTAAGGCTGGTAAATCACTAGATTTAATCTTTGATGTGTTTTCTTCTTTATCCAGAAAAATAACCCTGCTATTATTGTTGTGGGAAACAATGGGAACCTTGTTTATGACCATCAAAAGTAAGCAAACATCTCTGATGTCACCAACTTACATTTGGACAACTCAAAGAAGATTACAAAATATGATTATACTGTATTTGTTTAAGAAAAATGAATAATCCTCTACTTTTGCTAATCCCCCCAAGGCCAGTGAAGGCTCCAGTCACTTTTTTAAAATCATAAATATTGGGACCTAAAATAATATTCTTGTTTACAAAAACATGTACAGAGGCGTAAGCATGTTTGTGGCATTATAATCTGACTATTCACTTCAACCACACATGGTGTAACTTCAGTATTAGGATCACATTCTCCAGCCAGAGTTAAATGTTTTTGACGCTTTGTCTAAAATGTATTGTTTCAGTGATGGCACAACACAAGCTCTTGGCACATGTCTACGAGATTTTCGTAACAAACCGTATCCAATTCGGGCAAAAATTACATACTACAAGAAGACATTAACGGTAACAAATAAAATTAATTGGGTAAATATTTCCAGCATTTGATATATGTTTTTTACCTTTCAATATAGGTGATGATCAACAATGGGTTTACTCCTGATAAAGAGGATTATGAGTTCTGTACAAAGGTAGATAACATGGTGATTCCCAAAGAAGGCTTCCTTGGAATCTCTGCTGCCACTGGGGGCTTAGCAGGTAGATTTTTCTAAGTAATAATATATATAATCCATTGTTTTTTCCGAGCTAAAATTGAATATATGCTTGTATATGTACGTATACTACTCATAAACAACAAACTGTATTAGGCTTTAAGGACCCCTTATGGAACTGAAACTATTCCAAGGACCCTCCTACTCCCAACATCACAATAAAATTAAAACTTCAGGGGAATTTATTGCTGGTTGTAAATGTTTAAAATAAACATTTTGTGTTACAAAATGACCAATGCTTAACATTTGTTGAGAACCTCCAAATACATGGTATAGAGACCCCAATGTTCCTGACCCAGACCGGTTTTTTATTTCTCTTTTAGATGACCATGATGTATTGTCCTTTTTATTATTCAGTCTCACAGAGCCAGGACAAGAGCCAGTAAGTACATACATATTTATATTTTAAGATTTTTTTCCCCCTGCCCTGTGGGTTGGTGGTTGTGGTATTTCATGTCACATACACATACACACATTACAAGGAATAGTTTTGAGCCAATATTGTTCTATTTTCTACTAAAGCCTCCACCTGAATCTGAGATTCCCAAAGAAGAGAAGGACAAATATCAGGAAGAATTTCAAAACTTTCAACAAGAGCTGGACAAAAAGAAGGAAGAGTTTCAGAAAGAACACCCTGATGTACAAGGAGAGCCAAGTCAGTGTTTCAGAGACAAATCACTTGTAAAATGAAGGTCAAATGATGCTTAAATCAGTTGTGTGTATCGTTCTCTTTAGTTGAGGACTTGTACGAGACCGTCAATGATCTTGAGATTCGTCAAGTATTTGAAGGCCAGAATCGGATTCATCTGGAAATCAAACAACTCCACAGACAACTTGCAATGATCCTGGATGAGCAGCGTCGCTATGTGTCTGTTATCACTGATGAGGTCTCCAAGAAAGGGGTCAGCACTGAGTCAGGACAGGTGGGACCACTGCATGACCACAGCATAACAAAATTATATATGCGCTTGCTTTTCTCATTATTTTTGTATGTATATATTTTTCCCTGTCTATAATAGATGGCTTCCACTTCGCAGCTAAGCTCCGTCCTTGCAACTCAACAGGAAGTCCTTCGGAATTTAAATGACTTGAGGTACCTTAGTTTCACTTACCACCATGTTCTACATCCCTGTAATATCAGACGCTTTTTATTTTATCATTGTGGAAGGCTTCTCCCATTGGGTGTCATTTGTAATCAGTCAGTCAGAGCTCTAGTGAGGAGACGTTGGGCCATTGCCATGTGTAGAAACAACCAGGTGAACCCTTTCTTGATGAGCTGTCTAATGTCATCCTCATTCTCAGTGGTTAGTCCAAGTAGTTGGAGGTCACACTCACAGGCATCAAGCCAGCCATGCAAAGTGAACCTGGGGTCAAACAGATAGATGATTGAGTGGTCTCGACACACCTGGACCATGTTGAGGCAGCTGATGTTCTCTATGGTCCTGGTCTATTCTCGCAGCCAGGGTCTTATTAATGTCTCTGACCAAAATCTAGTTTTGATCTACCATAGCAACATTTTATTTGAATTAGGTCTGTATTACAGATTCCATTTTGCATAACAAATGACCAATAACCTTTTTACATCACAAAAACATATGGAGCCAAATTTTGCTTATTTTGGCCGTCTTAGCATTCACTTTGGCACTGCAGAGCTCATTTCGTCACGTACTGAAGCAACTTGAGGGTGTGGTGCATTCTTTGCTCAGCACCTCTGGGTTTTGGACCTGGTTTAGTCTGGGTTTAGTCTGGGTTTAGTCCGAGGGCTGAAGGCGAGCTCTCCGTGTTGCACAAAATCAAAAAAAGGTGAATTAAATAAAGAAAACCAACGCTTTGAGGCTGCATTTTATTTTATTTATTTTCATTTCATTTATGGAACAAATTGAAAAATGGAAAATCAAACAGTGTAATTGCTCATTTTCTTTGTCTGCATATGAGGCCATGACTGCAAACATCTCCCACACAGTTGGTGCTTTTGAATGCTACAGTATCAGTCATTGGATCAAACACTATCATCATATATGGACTGGCACCATCCCAGTCCAGCCCCCAGCGGCCAAGTCCAGCCTCTTTAAGCCAGCGTTAAGGTCGGGAAGGTTGCAAAATAGTGCCCTGGAACTGCGCCCTGGAAAAGGTTCCCGTTAACGCTAAGTCCGGGGGCCAAATACGACCCATGGTCTTTATGGCCAATAGAATTTGGTTATTATAATAGGTCCTTAACACCAATAATGAATGTGTTGATTAAGCCCTCTATAGGTATAATCGCATCATAAAGAGGGCATGTAAATGCTGTCACAGTAGATTAAATCCTGGGAGCGTGACTGCAGGAGTTTAGTCCCTGTCAAAAGGCACGCGTCTGTTCCTTCTAAATTGCTCAAGTGAAAAGCTCATTTGTAATACACTGTAGATTAAGGATTCATTTTATCCTGCCTTGTCATTGAAATTCAAGAGGTCATGATAGGACTCTCTCTTGGACTAATATTCAAGAAGTGTCTCTTCATAAATGGGTCACTTGTGGCAGATGAAGATTAGATGTAGGCTTTAATAAATGCTCACTTTCTCAAGGAAGATTGTGGTTATTCCCTAAAACAAATTAGATTTTGTTTATGCATCATCTTGTCAGACCTCAGCCATGTGTCGGGGCAAGAAAAGCCCACATCTTAGCACTATTTTCCTTATCAGATTAGATGTTGTCCAATACATCTGTCAAACTACAGTACGACCAAGGGTTTTGGTCCAATTGTTGTTGGGTTTTTTTGGACATAATCCTGCCCCAGGCTTTCGTGTGAATTTTATAATGTGCTAAATCTTAGTGATTTTTTTTTTTTTTTTTTTTCTTCCATAATCGTCTTGTAGCCTGAAAGTAAAAGTAAAAGTGAAAGTTCAGTTTGGCCAGAGTATGTAAAAATTGTGTTTCTCTTTGTTTGGGATAAAAAACAAAAAACCACGTACGATAAACCACAAGTGATCACTCAATTTATAATATAACAATGAAAAACAATAACTTTTTGTTGTCGTACCGTTACAGTCTATGTCAATAACATTGCCAGCATGAATGCTTCTTAGCCTGTTCAATTTGTAATCTGTAAAGGGACATGTTTTATAAAAGATTATGCCCCCTTTATCAGATGGTGATTTCTGTATTTTAAATTTAAGAACATGTAGTCTCTTGTGAATATGGATTTAGGGATTCATTTTGGTCCAGTTTTGTTGCTCGGCGTCATGATACCAAAGTGAATTTAATGTTATTATTCAGCATAACTTGTTGGGTTTGTATGTTTCGGTTTTTTGATTGGGATTACTGCATATTTGTTTCCACAGATCCTCCTTTTTTGAGTCTCTGAAGCAGATTGGTTCAGTTCAACACCAGGCCAACACGGGCGGTATGGGAACTTATGAGAGCCTCCAACATTTTAATGACATCAAGGAACATTTGCATTTAGTCAAAAGAGATGTGGACCATCTGGTTCAGAAAAGTGTGCAGGTATCACTGTTAATGTGTTCATACACAATGAATTTTCCTTTCAATTCTCCTAACTCTTGTTGCATCTTTTTCAGAATCCAGCTGAAAAGGCGGTCAAATGCCCAGAGCCACCTCCAGTGCCTGCATGCCTCTCCACTATGCATTTTATAATATTCATAATTGTCCAGTCAGTCGTGTTTTTCTGCTACATCATGTACAAGTGAGACATTTCAAGTCATTTGAACATTATATGAACTAAATCTGTGAGCACTAATGTATTTGTTTTTTATCTTTTAGGAGTCAACAAGAGGCAGCTGCAAAAAAGTTCTTTTGATTTGATACGTATTGGATATAAGTTATTGTACTTGCACAGAATTCAGTTTGCTGTTTATGAATTTTGAAGTTTGTTGTAATTATTTGGAGATTGAATTTGATCATTGATGTTGCCTTGTGTGTATGAATGCTAGTATGACACTGACAGCCATCATTTTCCCTCAGTATTTTTTCTGTCAGGTTTTTTAATGCCCATCCATAGCCTTTCGTATAAAGTTGCAACAGAACCATTATAAATATAAAAAGCTTTTTTTAATGAATGCTCGCAAATCTTTCCATAAAGAAATACTTGAAAGGACTGGGTGCTGCTTCTGTTTTTAACCTACAAGATGGTAATAGTATGAATGCGTTGGTGTCTAGACCATCAGCACACCACCAATCACTCAAACAAGACAAAGTGGGTGAAGTGTCTTGCTGAACAACACAACAGTTCACATTAGACACTGCTGCGCCACTGTGGCACACTTCTCCAATTAAAGCCCTAACCAGGCCCAACCCTTCTTACCATCAAAGATCAGACTAGATCAGGCATTGACCAGGAGATTTGGCCACAACAGATGTCGTATACGTCACACCGTTATACAGGTTTCTACAGTAGGGTCGAGCGATATGTGATTGCAATTTTCCTGACAAGCGTTATGATTGTTAGATTTGCATTTACGTTACTGTGGTTGTGGCGCTTGTGTGTCGCAATGAGCACATGAACTATTAAAGATGGCCTTGTGCTTCTGATGAGTCTCATTCCACATAGGTCGAGGGGCAGCAGTAAACACCAAAGAGCAAACTGAAGGAAGTACTCCACAGACGACCGTTACCAGAGATATTACCTACGGTACTAAACTAATGCAAGAATCCCCTTAGAAGTCTTAACAGCAGTGTTACTGGGCTTTTTTACCTAAGGAAATGTTGGTTGTTTATGTTATCAACATTTCAAAGTGCAATTTAAATTTGATAGAAATGAATCTGTCAATCTGTGTATGTGTCACAACTCAATTATGACAAAATAGCCCTTCCTTTTATTCAGGCTTGGTACTGGCAAGTAAGTACAGTGGGGTTTGATGCATTATAACCAGTTGTATTCCTGAAAAGGATGCAGGAATAAAGTGTAAACTATAAATAGAGGACAGGAATGGCATTGTGGTGCTTCCTCTGTACCATTCCGTCAATCATCCCCCACTGAACAATAGCACGGCAGCTCGATGGGGATAAAGAGGCCTGTAATCCTGCTCCTCTCTGCTCCCATTGGTCTCACCCGTCACAGCACGTGGCCCGCACTTCACTAATATGATTAAACCCAAGTGGGTGGAAACATCACAAGTGAAGTCAGAAGTTGATGTCTCCATCTTTAAATGTATTTTTATGTGAAGAGATGCACTGTGACTTGTGAAGGAACTCACAAAATTACCAAATAAAAAGAGAAACTGCACGAATTGACAGGAAGTTTGTAAACAGGCCATCTGCCTCTTAGTATAGTGAAGCACAAGGGATTAAATCCAGATTACGGCTGGGGCACAACGATGTGTGCGTAAGATTGTGCGTGCCGGTTTATGTCTATTACTTGTCATCAGTGTGTCCTTGGCTCCATAGACAAGCAGCACGTTGACAAAGCTACCACTGGATGTGACAGTGATAGGGAGCCAAAGCAGAGGAATATTTGTGTTTTGCAGGATATACTGTAGTTGTTTGCCATTATATTAGATAAGTGAAGATGGCATTCTTGATCAAAAGCATGATTGGAAACCCCTTGTCAGGCATAGGACTTGGAGGTGGAGGTGACAAAGAAGAAGACGAAGCCCCTAAAGATCCTGCAAAAGCAGCTGGGATGACACGGGAGGAATATGAGGAGTATCAGAAACAGTTGGTGGAGGAGAAGTAAGTACTAAAAAAAGACAGGACTGCATCTTCTTTGTGCCATTTGATGGTACTTTAAGGAATGGCTACAAATCTGACTTGAACAATCTTCTTTTCACTACATTTCGAGTTAAATTTGTTTATATATATGTGTCTAGCAGTTCTAAGTAGTCTGTTACTAGATAACAGCCCTTGTATGCATAATTTATGTAATATACAATAGTGTTTCTAATAAAACATTTCTCATCTTTGGTTAGATGATACATTTCTGTTTTGTTTTTTTTATCTTTTTCTATGCTCATGTATCCTTCCATGCCCTATTGCATAACCAGATTCACTCTCCCTATAAGACCTCACTGGATTAGTTGTGGAAAATGTTTGAATATAATTATATTTGAAGATACAGACATATATATATTTATTTTCTTATCCCTAATTTGATTTGTGGCCTCTTGGCTTCATTTAAAATCTGCTGTACTCAGTCTGGACACCTACACCAAAAGTACATATCTACACAAACATATAATAAAACAATTGAAAGTCATGCACTGTTCTGATATATTTATGTATTTAATTAACTACTATACTAGGGTATTCATGTTTAAGCCTGTATACAATATTGTGTTTAATTAGGTAATTTGACTTACAATTTTAAAGATACTTGGATTGTAACCTTGAAATATATAATAATAATATATAATATACGAAAAAATTGACCGCATAAATAGTTACATTACAATAAATGCTTCCAGCTTCAAGGATTGCACTAATGCTGTGCTGTTTTTGTTCCTTTTCAGAATGGAGAGGGATGCAGATTTTCTACACAAGAAAGCAGAAAGGGCAACATTGCGGGTCTGCCTTAGAGACAAATACAGACTCCCAAAGGTAAATCCTTCATCGTGAATATATACATCTATTTTCTATTTATGTGAGCTTCATACTGAAGTACATAGTCTGAAGATGTAAACTACAGGACACCAACACTGCGATGTTGTCGATGCCAGCCACAGTTCCTACTGCAGGAAGCAACACAAGTGGATTAGGAAGCGAGGCATTGAACAAGGTCCTGGAAATGTTAGTTGCCACTGAGCAGGTGTCTAGGCTCATTAGGGAGAAGCCACTGTAGACGAAGACACACCGTTTAGTGCATATTCTAGTAGCTCAGCATTCGAGAATTACAAACGTGTTAGTATGGCGGGAGCAAAGAAGGTATGTTTGAATTTATTTTCTAACAGAGAATTTATATGATAAATAAGCTTTAGAGACAATACCTTGCTTTAGATGACGGCTGTAGAGCTAAACCCAGTTGCAGTATAATTGTCTTATGTTTATTCAACTGCAAACATTGAAGGCCTTGACTATACAATGCTTTACAATCGTGGAAATATTCTTTCATCTGACAATGGCTTTTTACCCTTTCACTATTCGTCTTTTAACCCGAAACCACGCTTTCAAAACAAAAACAAAAGCTTGTTGGCAACACAAATGAAGCAATTAATTGCCATTAATTATGTTTACGTTGTATAAGGCTTGAATGAAACAAAGGTTACTAAATTACAGGTTGCTCGTCAAATACAGATTTTGAATACTATATTATGTATTCAACATGCAATAGAAAAAGACATGATTGAAACAGTAAATGTTTGCGGTTTAATGGGTTTACGTCCCGTGCATCACTGCAGAGGATATCTTTAGCCTATCGTCAGGATCCAAAGAGAAAACACCAAAGCACTTCTGACTAATCCCACAGACTGGCTACAGTGCTCCACACTGGTCAACATATTTATCTTATCTCTCTGTAGCGTTAACCTTTGCTCCTCCTTTCATTGGCAATACATAAGCATGTACTGGTAAATAGAATGAAAGTATTTCATACAATTAAATAAACACAAGATACTGAAGATAATTTGAATGAGGAATTAAACATCAAAACAGGAAACACAGAAACTATGATCCGTGCTGGATTTTAGTAGGTAATAACCATAGTAGTAAACAAGTGTTTTTGAAAACATGTAATCTAATCCTATAAAATATTTTTTTCACTGTGGCATTGTTTTAAAAATATATATATTATTTTTGTTCCAAATCTCCCATAATGAAAGATCCATTGCATGTGAAGTCTGAAATACCTGCTAATCCACACAAAATATGTATTAATACAAATGTGTTTTATTGTGTGTATGGTCCTGTGCATTGTGTGATTGCGGTTGTTTTTTCCCTGCTTGCAGAGCGAGCAGGATGAAAACATGATTGAGATGGCTGGAGATGATGTGGATGTGCCTGAAGAGCTACTCAAGATGGTGGACGAGGATGCCACAGAGGAGGAGGGCAAGGACTCCCTTATGGGCCAGATTCAGAACCTGCAGAACATGGACATGGACCAACTGAAGGAGAAGGCTTCAGCCACTGTCACCGAGCTCAAGACCAAAGCCGAGGAGAAGTGCTCTGTCATGTGAAGAGAGAAGAAACCACCAGAGTTTAAGAGATCGTGTACATGTTAACTGGCACTATGCAGGTCTAGACCACTGACTGTAACTTTTGTAAAAATTCCTTCTGCCCAATAAAACCACCTTCTAATGCTAAACCCTGAAGTCTCCCTCCCATACAATGTAATGTCACGTATGTTCTTCAGCTGTGTGGTGTGTGGTGAATATGGAACACTGTTGTCTGTGCGAGTGCGTTAAATGACCCTACTGAACGCTTCCTTTTAATAAATTTCCAGACTTGTTTGAGTGATATTTGTCTTTTTATATTATGCCTCAAAAAATATTCTTATTTTAATACTTTTCGTTAACTCAAAAGTCATGCGAAACATAAAAACAGACAGAGGCAGATTTGCTTGCATTATTTTTTTTAAAACGCACATTGTTTTAAGACTCATTTAATAAAACTGGTTTGTAAAAGCTGCAATGTGTTGTTCAGAATGATTAAACGTGTCAGAAATTACACAGGGTTAAATTGAACTGTACACTCTATTTGGAAAATAATATAGAATAAAATAAACCTATTTATAGCGAGTGGACAAAGACTATTCTTAATCCGATCAGCCTATATCAATGATAGTGCAACAAAGAAATGTGTCTTCATTTAATTGGGCATTATCTAAACACCTGCTGGGGCAGGTGGGAAACAAATTTAGAGTTTGACAAGGACCTGTGTTTTAATGTCTGTGGATTTGTGAAGTCCAGGGATTACCGACTAATAGGATCAGTAATCTCAAGGTTGTCACTTTGTCCCTATCAAACTGCAGTCTGCCCAACTGTGTAATATTTAGTTTTTGGGATTTTTTTTTTTTTAAGTAATTGTTATTTGTACCTTTAAAGAAATATTTAAATAGCTTTGCATCTTGGGGCTAATTTACGAAAGTTGTTTGTTGCCTTGAAACCCATGAAATACATATTTCAGTGTGCGCCTGTTATGATTTGAGTGAATATATGGTGTAATGCTGCCAAATCCAAATATTTGAGCCATAACGATGATGTTAATTGATCCAGTAACTCATTAGCCCCCTTCCCCCCACTTCACTCTGTCAAACAAAAGCTCTGGTCACCTATTGTAATTAGGAAAAGCTAAATAGTTTTGGGCTTTTAACTTTATTGAGTAAAACAATGTAATCCCCTTAAATGGGATTACCACACTGCTGTCAGAATAAATTTGCTGTTAAGTGGTTACATCTCACATTTAGGTGGATAAGTTAAGGAAATGGTCACTAATGATGGTTTGAACAGCTAAATATCCAGGTGAGTAAACGCATATACACCACAAAAGAAGTTCCTTTCCTCTGATTTTTCATCAATTAATTTAATTTAAATCCTAAACCAATGTATAGTATTATAGCGGTATCCATTTATTACCGAGGTAAATGACATCTACACTTTTTCTAGTGTAGATGGCTTTACTTTTATAAAACTGACAAAACTGATCAATCTTTATTTGACTACTTTTTCTTTTCATTAAATCGTTAAAGTACGATACAAGAAAATATATTGTTCTTTTTGCCATAACATAATGATGTGTTGATTAAATATTATGCTTCAATCTGTGCCCTAAGAAGTCATGTAATTATGGTTTTGCTGTACCTTAATCTGTTTGCCTAATCGTCCTCTTTTTCACAGTCTGACATGAGCATGACATCTGGAGGAGCAGAAAGATGGTTTTAAGATTTATGTAAGTAGGTTTAGAGACAATATTGGCAGAGAGGAGGCACACTTATGGGGAGGAGGAGTGATGGAGGGCGCATGTGTCTTTGAGGGCCACCGTTTAACACGTTATGTTATCCCTAAATCCAACAGGACGTCCCCTTTTCTGACGTCCACTGGGGTTGCCACAAGGATAGGCGTCTTACCGCTTAAAAGCCCCATTTGAAGATTGTTTGAATGCTCTGAGGGAGACGCACTTGCGGGGGTGACAACTTAGGATTCAAACTTCTTGTTTACAGAGACAGCTTTTTTATTATTCTTTTTTTTAAATAAAAGAAAATCCCTCCTTTTTTGCTTTCTGGCAAACATTTATCTGGGATAAATGTGGCTCCTCGGATCACCTGCTCCAGTCATGAACGAGGCTGTGTCCCCGGGGCGCGCGATCCACAGCCCCGTGTCGACCGCGCACAGCATAGAGGCCATCCTGGGGTTCAGAGAGGACGGACTCTTCCACAAGTCCTACAGCATGATGGACAGAGAGATGGGAAACGATGCTGAGCGCAATGAGGATGTCACTGTAACCTCAACGAAGAAAAAGGCCTACTCCAGCAAGTTTGACAGTAAGTTTATACAAGTGTTTAAATGTAAACAGCAGGGGGAAAAAACAAAAAAACATCCGATTTCTCTCATATTCTCTCAGATAGATGTGTAGTTAATAGTCTGAATTGAACTACAAGCCTCTTATCTGCCATTTTTACTTTAGATGTACAACCAGGTGTTTTTGGCTTTTACGCGTCATTTTACGCATTTCAGAGAACCTAGTCTATGTTTTTTGATCAGACACAACGAACCCAAGCTGGCTAATTATTCTATAAAAAGTTGAAAGTTAACTTACAGCTATGGCTCACCTGCTGTCCTCTCGCCTTTGCTCCGCAGCAGAGTGTTGCGCCAAAAGCGTCACCGCGCCATCGGCGTGCGTGGACTCTCCGGACAGAGGAGGAGGATGCAAGTTGTCGGACGATGAAAACTCAAAAAAGAAGCACAGGAGGAACCGCACCACGTTCACCACATTCCAGTTGCACGAACTGGAGAGAGCCTTTGAGAAGTCTCACTATCCGGACGTGTACAGTCGAGAAGAGCTGGCCCTGAAAGTCAACCTTCCAGAGGTCCGCGTGCAGGTAACATACCGTACACTTTTCATGTAAGGGCCAATAGAGAGCGAGCAGTTCTCTAAACATATATGACACGTCCAGGAGAATTTAAATTGTATAATTATTCTATACTTTATTCCATTCGTTTCTTTGTAAACTATTCGATTGGAAATTCAGTTGGATATATGCCTGCAGTCATAGGCCCACTACGCGACAGATGACTAAAATGTAAACTAGTGTTAAATCATTTTTAAAAATAATTTTCATTAACTATGTGGCAAAAAAAAGTCCAGAATTGATTGTAAATTCGTTTTAATTGAATATAACCAACATGGGCTTTAGTCAAACAATTTCAGAGTTTATTTTATTTGTGGCTGTATGTTTGGAAGATTTAAAAAAAAATAAAAATTTAGAAAATATTTTTTAATATCAAGCACTCACTTGGTTAGAAATAATATGAAATGCCATTATTTCACCCCGTCAGTGAGTTATTAATGTCCTGTCATCATAAAATAACAGCTTTATTAGGTTTTCTGTGACTCAGTGAGTACTACACTCCGTTTGTCTGTCTTTCTCACGAGCGTCATTGGTTGTGTCTCTGTCTCTGCTGTTTTATCTATTTTCATGTTATTTTCTCCAGGTCTGGTTCCAAAACAGACGTGCAAAGTGGCGTCGCCAGGAAAAGCTTGAAGTCAGTTCCATCAAACTGCAGGACAGCCCCTCACTGCTGTCGTTCAGTTGCTCCCCGACGCAGGCGCTGGGCTCTGGGCTGCAGATGGACTCTTGGCTGACCACCCCTATCACCTCCTCCACCACTATGCAGTCACTCCCTGGCTTCAGCTCACAGCACGCTCTTCCCGGGACATACACGGCATCGCCTCCCTCCTCCATTTCACCATCTATACCGGCCCCTTTTCTCGGCGCCCCTGCCCTGGCTCACAGCACTCACCTGCCCCTCATCAGGTCTGTGTGTCCACCTGGGCCATACCAATGTGCAGTGGATCCCAGAAACTCCAGTATTGCCTCTCTAAGGATGAAAGCCAAGGAACACATTCAATCAATTGGAAAGTCGTGGTGATGCTACTAATGAGAGCAACAATGGACATAATAGGTCTTATACTGTATCATTATTGACCTACTGAGATATTTCATTCTGATGATGTTGACATTTTAAGTCCAAAGAAACTGGTTTACAAAAAAGATGTTCCCTGTATGTCAACACAAATTAAAATGCTGCACTTGTTGACGTTCCTGTGTCTTCTATGACTAGTTTGCAGTGACTCCTTGATAACTTTCTTTAATAGCTAATCTTTGTGTGTATGTGGTTTGTATAAGCCTATTCTTTTTTACTCCAACTGCATAATAATCATCAAAGATGTAGGCCTATCGGGTGTGACAATAAACTTTTTATGCGCAATCTAGTATTTATTTGTTATTTAAGATTATATTGTACATGTACTTCAACTTCAAATACAGGTAAATGTCCTGGCAGGAATTACTAGCATTTTATCTGTAATTATTTTCGAGTGTTCCGTTAAAATTAGACGATGTGAATTTATTCCATTAATCAAAAAATGGAAATGGTTATGTTCATTTATTGAACATTTTTCCGTCCAAATTATGGACACTTATTTATTCATCATCCAACACAAAGATTTGAGGTGAATTGTATTGTGTACAATAGAAAAACCAAACTTTCCTAAAATAAAACTCAAGACATTTTACCTTTAGACTAAGGGAGGTGGTTAATGTGGAAAACATTTATTAAGAGTCCTTCACTCTTTCAGAAACTTGCAGAATCTGATCTTGAGTCTTGAATGCATGTCTACTTGATGTCTTCTTCTTATTATTATTCTCACACTCTGTCCGTCTGCCCAGATTCACTTAGAGAAAATCCCTAAAAGAAAATTGCAGGGCATTTATTAGAGGGAAATGATAAATAAATACAAAACGACTGAATGTGCATTATAGCCTTAAACAGGATAGCCATTACAATTTGTATGTCCATTTACCTTTGTAGGAATCCCATGCTGACACATCTATGTTGGATGTTGAACCTTTTGCCTTGTTGAACGTTAAACATCTAGATGGATGTTTATGTCCAGAACACACACTTTCTCTGAAACTAGTGCAAACATATTGTCATTAGACAAAACGACCAGCCAACACATAAATGTTTGTTAAAAATCCACTAAAATATTATAATTAGTGTCACCCCTGGCCCTGTCTTTGGAAAGCTGAACTATTCAGGCAGCTTTTGTTCTAGAAAGCAGTCATTTTAATCAACTGAAATAATCTAACATTGCACACTTGGACCCAATTTTAATGTTGTACTCACCTTGACTTTGTCAATTGCAGTTTTCACACTTTAACAGTTTTTTCCCCTTTCAGTGATAGAAAATAGTGAAAAAGCTGTAACTACAATTAAAAGAAAAACGTTACAGACAGCACAGGTAAAACTTAGATGGGGAGAAAATCCCTCAAAATTGCAGAAAAATGTTTTATTTTAATAGGTGGGTGTATAGCCCGAACCCTAAGTGCAAACTGGTAAAAGGACGCCAATACTTTACATTAACGCTGCAGACAGTTGCTACTGTTCCTATAAAGTTAGCACAATTCTTTCAAATCATGTTTGTTTTAAGGGCCTATTTAACTGAGAAGAGACCACTTCTGACCATCTTTAAATGTGACACTTCCTCTGTATTTCTGATGTCTTGAGCCTCATTATTTCCAGCTCATTATCCTCTGTAAACCTCATCGCGTCGCCTGCGGGGGATTAGTGCCTCCAAAACAGTGAAAGTGTCTTGTAACTCCATTGTTCCCCTTTTGTTTACCGATCAGCCGTAACAAATGTAAGAAGAAAACGGAGGGGAAATCTTTTTTTAGCTTTAGAAAAGATGTGTGTAGCCAAATTGTTTCCATTAGCATCTTTAATTCAGTGCAAATCATGCAGACTATAGCCCACCACGGACCAGCACAGGGACTAATAACTGTGTTTGTGTCGCTGCAAAGACAGAAGGCAGTGGTAAGGTTTACTTTCTTTATTATCCACAACAGTAAATGATCCACGGACAACTCTTTAATTACAGCTTTGTGAAACTTGTGCGCCACCTTGTGGTGCAAGTTGATTTAAACAACTTGACAAGTAATAGTGCAGTAAGCAGAATGTCACTTATACAAAATGTTGAATTCGGAATTGACTGCATTGTTGTATACATGATTTTTGCATATTGTTGCAACAGAAATAGACTTGCCCATATTTGGCATTGACAACATTCAGAGAGATTTATTCTCTTAGAGTTTCAAAGCCAGAAGCAGGAGGTCGGTTATCTACAAGACAGCATACGCACAATTTGAATATGTAACTTTAAAAACACAAATGTAGAGCATGTTAGAAGCCTACCTCTCGCAGATATTTGTACCTCTCCTCTCGTCTCCACTTCAGTCTGTGGGTTCTCCGCTGCTTCAGACGCGCGTTTCTCTGCAGCCGCGTTGTCTCTTCAGTCCGTGGGTCTCTGGGGTGGTCTCTGAAGTGGTCTCTGTCGTAGTCAGTGTGTTGTAAAGAGAAGAAACTATTGATGCTCTTCTTGCCCATCAAGTGACCTACATAGTTTACGTAAAAAACACGGGTAAGATGAGATACTCATCCATCACAGCAATAGGAGCGCAGCAACCCTCAAATTAGCCCCTTTACTCTGTATAGCCAAGGCCTATTTAAAGACAATAGTCTGTTAACTGTTATTAAAACTATAGACATTGTTTCGTGTGATGAAAAATACTGTGCGCGTGTTGACTACTTTCCAAGTTTTACTGTCCACAACTTACCTACAGCCCAATGATTGCCGCGTGGATACATTCTCCCAGCAGGAGCAGGACTTTCTATGCAGTGCAAAAAACAGGAAATTGTTGCAAGAATAACAAAGAGTGGCAGAAACGGTCTGCAAGTCCATGGGGAGCACAGTGCGCGCATGTTTTGTCTTATACAGCGTGTCTTAGTGGGCTAAATTACTTTCAGAAACTTCATCAAAAATCAATCACAATGTCCATCAAATCATTATATCCAGACATTCGCTTTTTTGTTGCGGAGAAGTTCCACTCTCGGTGCGTTGGGTAGAAATGTCTTTTAGGTCAAGTTTAAAGCCCCTCCTGATGCAAGAGCTGGACGTCAGCTGGGATTTTAAAAGTAGCCGGTGCCAGAGCTATGACAAACGAGACTATGCAATTATTCTTCGTCCATATTGTTTGCCCTAAGATTGCTGGGTGATTGCAGGAGGCGTCAGCGTAATTTCAAGATCACACTATAATTGCTATGAATAATGGGTTGGGACCAATAATGGTAGAGCTCTTACTGGGGTCATTGAGCAATCAAAAAATCTGAATAAAATGCCCGATAAAAAATATCATAATGTATTATTTAGTTTGTCTGATTCCGTTTGGTAACTGAAATAGACATTTTACAGCAAATAACCTAATATATCAAATTGGCCAAAATGATTGAGACTGTCACTGTGTGTCTATTGGAAAAGATGGAAATTTAAAAAAAAAATGTGGTCATGTCGTTCATGTGTAGTCTTCATACAAGACAGATTCTTTCATCCAGCATTGACATACATATTGCCAAATACACACAGTGACAAATAAGGCAGCACAATATGCTTTAAGTGGATGTCTGCAACTAACATTAGTGTTGAAAAGGTTAGGGTTACCTCTTGGCACAAGTCACATCCTCTTTGCATTAGGTGAGATACTCCTCCAGAGAAGGCAATAGCGAGTATCTTTGTCCATGGATGACCTTAAACAAAACACTGAGTCACCTAAACATTGCTGGTACAAAGACTTGACAAATAAAATTCATACAAAAATGAGAAATTGAAAATACTTTTAACCTGTAAGAACAGACCGGAGAATAATTATGTGAAAATACATTCACGTGGTGCTAAACTTATATGTGTCAGTGATTTGTCCAGTCTTAAAAAAAGAAATAAATTATCATCAAAAGTTTGAAAATTAGATTGTGTGAAATGTGGCAATAAAAGTGCCAACAATTAATTTATAATATACAGCTGCATACTTGAAAGAGTCTTAGGTCACAGCATGTTAAAGGTAGTGTGTAATCAGTACAGCTCTTAATAATCAGTCTGGCAAACAGCCACTTACTCCTGATTGCTTACCCCTTATTTCCATCAATTAAAAAAAGGACGTTAATTTACAAACAATTAAAGTATATCTAATTGTGTTTTCAAACAGGCCAGCAATGCATATTTTCAAACTTTTGCAAACTTTCTACAATAGAAGGAACTGACAAATAACACATAAACCCAATAAATCTGATCCACCAGAGGGCACTGCAGGCCAACTTTAAAATAAATGAAGGCTCATACTGAATCTCTCTTGCACATATTCTATTTCATTTCATTTGGGGGGAAATGTATGAATAAATGCTCTACAAATAATTCATTGTTCAGGGTCACAGCTAATATATAAGTCATAAGTATTAATAAATGCAGTTCCTTTTAAATTGTCACATTAACATAAGTGCTCTTGTGGAGTGGTAACTGAAATAACATTGTTTTCCAGATTAAATTGGGCCCTTTAATGAGAAAAACCTTTTTGAGCAAAAGTGACAATTAGTGAAGGCAATTTTCCATTGTTAGCCCTTCAGACTTTGGTTGTCCCGTGGCAGCTGTCAAATCAGTGATTTCAATGAAGACACTCAAGCATTACAAAAGACAGACGACTGAAGAATCATTTTTTATCAACTATTATCAAATCTACGTGTGTGGATGGTAAACGGTAATGTGTATATGTTACTCAACAAAATATAAGTCCTGATTAAACCAACAAGGATCCTTTATGACAGAACCCTGAGCCTGATCTGAACGCACGAGCATTGCAGACAGCATGAATGGAGGGGTGCTGTGATCATGTGACTATGACAGTGAAAGGTGAGCAACACAACATCCTCAGCGCCATCTCCTGCTCTGATTCTGCTTCACTTCAGATCAGGGCCTTTTTACACACAAAAGTATCTTCAGTGTACGTGTGTAGTATATCTATTGATGCTTTAATGGCTGATGCCGCCAGGGCCAAACAACTGAACTCTCCTAGGACCCCACAATAAGTAAGTCCATAAGAGATGTATGGTGAAGTGTCCTCACTTTATCCGTTTGCTGTGTTAAATACACTGCAGTCAATGGATATTAAAGCTGACTTATACAGTATGCAAGTCTATCGATTGTACATTTGTTATATTTGTTGCTGTAATCGGAAGTACAAGTTAATATATGATCATCAAAATCAGAAATAGCTTGTAGGGTTGAACCCATTCTTGCTGAGTAATCCTTATTGTCTCCTGCTTGTCATTTCCCATCCACCTTGTCTCCCTTTCTCTCTTCTGTCTCTGCACCAGCTGCTGCTGTTCAATCCAAAGTGAGAGACCCTCACCCCCTCACGCAGACAAAAGGCCTGATTCGCCTGCAAAACACTGCCCCCTTTTTCCATCTGTCCCTTCATGCCGAGTTGGTGCTGGTGGCAGGGGCTGGAGAGGGAAAGGGCCTGCAGTAAGACTAAAATCTGGGAATGACCCTGAAAATGAGAGAGGGGAAACAGTGAAGGATGTGATATTGGGAAAATGCAGTAGTGGGAGCATGGGGCTTGCACAGGAAGATTCCCTTTTACTGAATACCTGTGTGGAAACCTGACAAGGGTATGCCTTCTCTGTTTATGCATGAAGCTGCATGTTTATGTGTGTCTTTGTGGCAGCAGGGACAGTGGGCAGCATTAGCTCTCAGGGATGTTGTTGGATTACTGCTCTATGTGAGACAGTGACTATCTACATTGCTTTCTCTAAGGCCACAGTGCTGGAGGTGTAGCTGGAGGGTTATTAGTATCAAAGTCAGGTTTTTGGCGTTTATTGGGTGTCGGGGGCGGGCTGGAGCAGAGTGTATGTATGTGTGCACAGGGGGGATGTGGCTGAGCAAAAGGCCAAGAGTGAGCTTCTCCCGCCATCATCATGAAGAGAACATCCTCTGTTATGTAAGTGAATACATCTTTATTAGTCTGCTTTGCCTACTTCATATACTCGTGTAGAGAATCTGATCATCCACCTTTTTGTTTGTCCCATATCAATAGCTCATTTCTTGTGATTTCTGTGCCCATTATGCTTCACTATTCTTTTTTACAGAGGCCTTAACTAGGAGAAAATACATGCTGTCTTGAGTATGCTGAAGACAGACATCACATAAATATAGATACTTACATGTTATACAAAGACAAAAATCCATTATTTCCTGCAGGATAGGTTTCTGTCTCGATTCTAAGGCCGGACTGCAGCATAGTACTGCTGTAGGCTGGGTGACCAGAACCAGCTGAAACCGGTTGGAGGCAGATGGAGGGAAAGCAGGAACAATGCTGTCTCTGTGCTCCAGTGAGAGATACAGAAGGCTGCTCCAGACTTCTTCTGTGGCAGCTCTATGGTGCTTAGCTGAGGTGCAGAACTCCTTGAAGCCGATGCTACTGTAGCAGTTGTCGTGGTTGCAGCATGGGCATGCTCACATGGAAGAATGGTAATAGATGCGAGCAGGGGACGTGGCAGGCAGAGTGAATCTGCAGGAGTCTTTCTCACACACACCCAGTCACAGGCACACACACTCACCAGCACCATCTTTCAGACAGCCTGTCCATGTTGAAACTGAGAAGGATTCTTACCTTAAGCATTATCATTTAACAGATCAAAAGAGGAAACCTAAGTCTGGGTTTAAATGGGGAAGAAACTAATGCCAGGATGGAGAGAAAGAAGGAAAGAAATGTCTAAAAACTGAAGACAAGAGAAATACCTTGCAATTTGCATGTTGCCTTTTCTGGACTTATTTATTTAAATTGCATTTGATGCAACATGTCTTATTGTCCCATTATTTGCAAAAGAATAAGCACCGACTCAAGAATAAATTAGTCTAAATGCTATGAATTGTGTACAGTTCTGGTCATGTTAGAATTAAATAGCTCTGCAAATGATATGTCTGTGGGTTTTTTCCCTCAAAGTCCATCTGTACAATTCCCCAGAGCTCCTCCGCCATTTTTTCACAACAGTCATGCTCCTCCTCTACCCAGCATTGCTCTGAACATCCAGTGAGATTGTCTGGACAGTTGACCTAAATCAATACTGAGCCAATAATTTAAATGTGCTATAGCTGCACAATAGGCTTGGCTGTCTGATTTTCTGCTGAATTAAAAACAACAACTAGCAAACCTTTTGCATAATAACCATTTGGAGTGGATAAATGACAGTTGTTAGGAGGTCAAACTGCAATACGCCATGGTAATTTAGCTCATAGTTTGACGGGGGTTAGCGAGGCAGTAGGCTTAATGTGCATTATATAATGTTTCACCAGCAAGGACCTTTACAACCCCAGCTAGGATGAAAAGTGTTTATTGACCTACGAGAAACATGAAAAGCACGAATGCACAGAAGTGGATGCCGTCTTTGGGCCTCTGGCGATGAGGGCTGTAGGCTCCCCGGCCTGGGAGGGACTTAAATAGTATAGCCGGAAGGGGTGTGAAAGGGGTGTGGTCCTGCTCCCGGACTCAAGATAACAAACTTATTTTAAACTTTATATATCTATTTGTTAGGTGAGCTGATGGGATCAAGATCATGGGAGACATGAAGACTCCAGACTTTGACGATTTACTGGCAGCCTTTGACATCCCTGACATGGTGGATCCTAAAGCTGCTATTGAGTTAGGCCAAGTTGATCATGAGAGCCAACTCAAACCAACTAATTCAACAACTACACCTCAAGATGAGCTCCAGAGCACACAAGATGTCAGCATTAGCGTAATTGTTAAGAACACAAGAAACAAAGAGAATAAAGGACATTTGCATTCTCAGACTCACTCTGCTGTTAGTCGAAACGGACATCATAATGGCTGTTTGTCCACTGTCCCATCAGTAAGCTGTCATCAAAACCAAAACAAATGGAGGCCTCCAAATATCAATGGAGCCAAGTCACCTATGTTCAATAAATTCAGTCCCATCTCAAGTGCTGAGGAATTTGATGAGGAAGACAAGGTTGAAGATTTTGGTGACAAACATGGTTGTGAGTCCCCCAATAGACCTAGAAATAAACAACCTGATTCCCTTAAATTTGATGACAACGTGGCTAAAGCAAGTGTACAGGGTCATGTAAAACATGATCAGAACAACAACCAAGTACATACTGATTGCTTTATTTTACCCAAGAAATGTGGGCAACAAAAAGAATTACCAGCTCTTACAAAACTAGAAGAACTACACCTGAACAAAAAGGATGAGCCCTCGCAACTTCTTCGTTTGTCTGATATCACCAAAGTAAAAAACAAAACCTCTGATAAACTATCTCAGTGTGTAGCAGCCATAGCAGTCCATAGTACCAAAAGGACTGCTGCTGCAAAGGCTGACGCGTATAATTCTCTAGAAGTGGAAATTGAATCCGTAGTTGGTAGTAATCAAGAAGATGACAGTCCGGAAACTCCTAAAAAGATTGAAATTGAACCGTCCCAAAATAAGTTGAAAACAGAGCTACCAGACAGTCCTTCAAGTATGACGAGTGAGTGTGGCAGCAGAAGTTCTCCTGCCTCAGTCACAGCCAACAACCCAGTGATCCCAAAAGTCCGTATTAAAACTATAAAGACAAAGACAGGGCAAATAAAGCGCACAGTTACTCGAGTATCTTCTGAGCATAAGGGCATTAAACAATCTGGGATTTCCAAAGGCAAAAACTTTAAACGAACAACCAGTGCAATTTTATCTTCTCCAAAACCTTCTTTGCCAACAACAGAAGTAGCTAATTCAGGTGGCTTTGTGAAAGAAGCACCAAAACAGATGACAATTAAACCTGTAGCGACAGCCTTTTTACCTGCATCAGCTGTTAAAACTGTTGGTTCCCAAGTGATCAGCCTTATGCTGGCAGATAACACCACAGTCAAAGCTACAGTAATCCCAGCTTCATCAATGCCAAGTACAAATAGTGCAATTCTCAAAGCTGCAAATGACATTCAACAGCAGGCTATAACGATACCTTCCTCTAATAGAGCTAATGTTAAACGTGTGCCAAAGACAGTGCATCTTGGAAACCTCACTCTCTTACCTAACACTATGGCATTATCCTCCTGTGACCACCAACAAGTTTACTCATCGTCACAAAAGCAGCAGTCTCAACAGCAACTAAAATCAATCTTTAATGACCAAATGTCCAAAAAAGTGTCCAAGATACAAGTGTTTGGGAGTTCTCAAAGCTCTCTGGTGGATGCCTTCAACAAAGTCCTCAGCAGCATTAACCCTCTTCCTGTGTATGTCCCGGACCTTTCCCCTCCATTAACGGCCAAAATAACTCTACCATCTCAAGGCTACAGGTGCTTGGAGTGTGATGATTCTTTTGCCCTGGAGAAAAGCCTGACCCAGCATTGTGAGCGTCGTAGTGTCAGGATTGACGTGACTTGCAACCACTGCGACAAAAGTTTAGTTTTTTACAACAAGTGCAGCCTGATGTCTCATGCCAGAAGCCACAAAGACAAAGGTACGGTCATGCAATGCTCAAACCTTATCCTTAAACCAATTCCAACAGACCAGATGATAATTACCACGAGTTCAGCAAGTATGCACAGCACCAATTCCATTTCCCACTCCAAAAGAGTAAAAAGAGAGCTACTATCATCACCATGTACAGCAAAGACCGAATCCTTGGAGGATGAAACGTCAAAACTGGACAGACAAAAGTGTTGGGAGTGCAATGACATGTTTGACAATGCATACTCTCTTGCAGTCCACTTCAAACAGGAGTCCAATAGCCAGGTGTGTGTGTGTATCATAGCAATTAGCTGATTTTGTAATTGCTTAATTTAATCATACCGATCATATTTTACAGAAAACATGCTCAGTCTGCCAAATGATTCTGCCAAATATGTGCAGCTTTTTGTCACATGAGAGAATTCACCTACATAAATCTCCATATGTCTGTCCTGAGTGTGGAGCAAATTTTCAATCAGCCCACTTTCAGTCACATCACATCAACAAAATGTGCCTACACTACTCCCGGCGGAGTGGATACAGGTGAGCTAGTTTAAATAACTAAAATTCAAGCCCTTGGTGGGTGACGCTCAACGCAGGTCAAATTATTGTAGTGTGATATTGTCATATAATATTGTCTCATAACAGATGTGTCCAGTGCAGCATGATCTCCACTGATGCTTCCAGTCTCAAGTCCCACATCCAAAGTTCTCACTGTGAGATCTTCTATAAATGTCCTATCTGCCCAATGGCTTTCAAATCAGCTGTTGGGACACACTCCCATGCATATACACAACATTCAGGCGTGAAAGCAGGAGAGCCCAAGTAAGTATCTTTAAACAACATAGTACAAGTTATTTACAAAGCAATATACATTGACCAAAGATGACCAAAAAAAACATTTTCAATAGTAGTCATGACTACTATTACTACAGTGATAGTAGTTAGACAGTGTTATACAATACCTATGTCTAATGTATTCTTTGAAAAATAGATTGCTTCGTCAATAGAAGGATTTAGAGACTTTCGACACGGTAGCTTAGTTTCTTAATTGTTTTTCCAGGTGTTGACCTTAAGATGGAGTCATCTTACAAATGAGGCTTTTCAGAACAGAGCCTTTAACTTCTTTCTGTTGTGTTTCAGGCTGATCTACAAGTGTGCCATGTGTGACACTGTATTCACTCTACAGTCTCTACTCTACACACATTTGGAACAGCATGTCAATACTCACAGGGTACCCGTCTTCAAATGCCCTGACTGCTCCATGTACTACGCGCACAAACAACTCATGCTCGATCACATCAAGGTATACAAGTGCAATGTATTTGCCAAGCCATTTGTCACAAACTCCAAATATATAGTCAACTTTTTATCTACTGTATATATTTGAAATACACTGCCTGTCCAAAAAAAAGGCACCACTGAAAAAAGGGTCACACGCTCCAATATTTCATAGGACCTTCTTTAGCTTTGATGACAGCACACATTCGCTGTGGCATAGTTTCAATAAGCTTCTGCAATAGAAAACGATTTATATCCATCCAGTGTTGCATTCTTTTTCAACAATTGATCTTGTATTGATGATGTGAGAGCGTGCCCACTGCACAAAGCCTTCTCCAGCTCGTCCCAAACACTCTCACTGAGGTTCAGATCTGTAGTAGATTATTTTCTGCTTCTCCTGAGATGTTTTCTCTGCTTGATGCCAGTGATTTGGCCCTTCTCAAACTGACAACTTTTCCATGACCACCGGATTTGTCTTTCCACGTGGTTGGCTCAGAAATGAGAAGCCACTCAATGCATCAGTTGGGTTTAAATACCGTGTTGCAGATGTGAGATCATCATCCATGTAGCAATTATCCAGTAGGAGACTCTTGCCGACTATATTTGCTTAGTTGACGCCAAGTGGTGACTATTTTTTTGGGAGAGGCAGGGTAATGCATAACAGGTAAGGTGTGTACTGTACATGTCATCAGCAAAAATTAAAATAGTTAAAATGCTGATTTTTTTTTGGAGTCTAGACACCAATTAAAAATGAAAAGTGTCAACATCTGTAAATTTATCAATGGGAAAATGTACTCAATCAACCAATCAATCAATCAATCAATCAATCCATCCATCAAATAACTTAAATTAACATTGAGAAGTTAAAAAAAAAAGAAATGAAAACTCCAAACAGTCTCAATGCAGCATAACAGGTCAAATTGGGTCAGCAGATGGCAGTTTGAGGTGAGTACTAGCACTCAGGACATAAGTGTCCCTCCTCCGTGTCCTGCAGCCTGGGTGTCAGAGTTATGGTCCGGGTAAACTCTGAGGACACAACAGAAAACGTCTAAGCTTGGTTTGGACATTAAATGAGACAGGCCAGTCCCTCAAAGTATTCCACTGGAATACTTTCATGCATGTTTTGCTGTAAAAAGAAAGAGGAGACTCTTTCTTTTATTTCTTTCTTGGCCCCAATCTGTGAGTATGAAATGACCATGATTCTGAAATCTGAAAAACAGTGGTAGTATGATTTGTTAGAGTTTAATTGATAAGTTCTTTTTTTCAGGCCACTCATGGTACTCTGAAGACAGCTGAGAACACATCAAACCCTCTTATCACAAGGTCCCCCAACTCTAACGGCTCTAGTGCCAACTCCAACCACAACACAGACAGTGAAAATGAAAAATGTCATGGCAGACCTGATAAGTATGTGTTACCAAAGAGAGCAAACAGTAACAGCCAAAAAGAGTTCAAAAGCACACCGAGTACTGGATACACATGTGGGGAGTGCAGCATGATCTTTGGTTCCAAAGAGACATATGTGGGACACATGCGGAAAATGCATGGAAAGGTGGAAGTTTTAAGCCACATACTATATATTTCTGGTTAACTGAGTTAAATGCATTCAATGTCATTATTTATTCTTTACAGATATTAAAAAAACACCCATGTCATCACTGTGAGAAGTCCTTTTGTTCTATGCACAGTCTCTGTCGACATAATCGTCTCAAACACAAGGGGCTGTGCAAAGATCTCACCAGCCCGTGAGTCCACAGTTGTAATTTTGTATGTATTGATGAAAACAATAACCTTATGTTTTGTTATTTGCTATAGACAAAGCCCCCCTATAAGTCAACTCTTGACTAAAAACTTTTTGTTGGACCAACATATTCAGCTGTCGCATGGTGATCAAGAAGAGAAAACTGTCAGTACTCATATTACGACGACGACGACGACGACAATGTCTGATAAAGAAATGGTACTCTTGCTTTCATATTTATGTTTATTTAAATGCCTTCAGTATTTGCTATCTATTAATATCTAGTACATCTTGCTTAATGACACAGCAAACAAACAGCAATTAACATTCATATGTAACTTACATATGCAACAAAGATAACACAAGGTCTTGTGAATACTGTTCCTCACAGACCAGTCCAAAGCGGAAGGCTGAAGAATATGAAGGGTCTCCAGATGGAAATTGCTGGGGCTCTGATTCAGGGCCATTGAAGAAACTCAAAGTAAATATCCTAAAAGTTCGTAAGTGTGCTGTCTGTGGCTTTAACACTGAGAACATTACTACTTTCCATGAGCACATCCCTCGGCACAAGTGTGATGGCTCTTCATACCAATGTAAGGAGTGTGGACTCTGCTACACCTCACCTCGTTCTTTATCCAGACACATGTTTATCGTTCACCGCCTGAAGGAGCCACGTGGACTCAGCCACTGCTATAGACAGGGCAAAGGGGGTGACGAGAGTCAAAGAGAGAACCACCTCAACAGTGCAGATGAGAATGACAACGGCACACCAAACACCAGATGTAAAGTGTGCGCCAGAGATTTTGAAACTGAGGGGATCTTAAACACTCACATGAGGACACATGGGATGGCGTTTATTAAAGCAAAAGCAAGTAGACTCAATGCAGAGAAGCGATGAATACTGACCAAAAGCAATACAGCTTTCATGAACAAAACATAGTTGTAAATAGCAGGCAGTCAAATGCAACATGTATGCACATTGTCAAGTTACTTTGGTTAATTTTATTTACAAATACAATTAGTAAGAGTACTGTAATCAATAGAGAGCTAGAGTTTTACAATTTGGAGGTATTATGACCTATACTGAAATATTGTAACATTGTGTGTTTAGTCAGCAAAATGTTTATATGCTGCTAATGTCCAATGAATGTGCGCTGTATGACAGAAGTTTTTGTAAGAGTTCCCACTGTCAACTTTAATGTAGGACCTACATTGTGGTTCCCTTTTGAGAGCTTAAATCAATAAACATTTGGATGTCAATAATCAGGGGCAAATACTGTATAGAAACTCATTACAACATTCCCACTCAATGCAAGTGAGTAATTCAGTGCAAAATGCTTCATAACTATATGTGTGCTATTGTATTGTGCTTTATGAGCTAAATTTGACAGATAATTAGCATTAAATAATCAATGGTTCACAATATTGTAGAGTGGCAATTTTGTCCTTTATAATCTGTATCAAGCACAATACAACGGCCCTGCATACTTTCTGTTATACATAAAGGGAAAGAATCAGATCTAAGATCAGATCAAGTCTCAAATAAAATAAAATATCCCTTCAATGTTTTATCAGCAGGTCTGATGTTTTGTTTTTTTTTGCTCTGTTATATATAATCAAATCAAAAGGCATAAATAATAAAAATAAAAATAGAGGGCAAGATTGTGCCAATGAACCAAACATCATGCCCCAAATGATAAATATATAAACTTCAAAACTTAATTCATATTTTTATGTTTTGCTTTACAAATTGCACCCTTAGACTTGTATCAAGAGCATCGAAAACGTTTGTTGAGGTTTCAATAGTCCACATTTACAAGGAAGCTCAGCGATATCATTTAGCTCCATCTAGTGGTTTATCAATCTCACTACAGATGCAATGCCAAATCCTGGTCATTCTTCAGTGACATTCATGGTGAAACACAATCCTGCTCGCACAAAGGTAAAATCCCAGGTTTAGCTTCTTTCTGTGTGTGAATTTCATGCTCTCATCCTAATGACGTAGATGTGGAATAATGACTATAAAAGGCAGCTGCCAGTGAAGTGGTGCAGTCAGTGTTAAAATGAAAGTGTTGCTGCTCTTTCTATTATGCTCATGTGCAGGCCTGGGCACAACACAAGACTTGACACTGTCTCAAAGATGTCTTGTGGATACAGACACTTTTCTATCTGAAATAAACATGGACAATCCAAAAGAATATGCTGTTCGCAGTAAGTAACAAAATATTAATTAAATATTCCTCTCAAGAACAAATATGTTGTTATTCATAATTATAAACATTAATGGAGTTAATCTTGTATCATGTGATACTGACGTTGCAATTGCATTATTTTTGGACGGATAAAGTGGCTGTATTGTGGGTGGCTCAATAGACACTAGAACTTGATTTATGTGAGGAGTGAAGTACTTTTATTTCATGTACTGTAATTCTTCTACTGCAATTTTTCTCAATATTGTGAAAATATATTATATATTATGGGAATGGTAACTCACAAAGGATGATTTGTGCTATGTTTTAATTAGTGTATGATGCCTTTGGTAAAATGGGAAGCAATGTGGAAGGTGGTAACACTGATCAGCCTGGGCTGTTGGAGCTGTGCCAGTCCGCTCAGGCTCCAACCTTTTCTGGACAGTACTGTCAAATGTTCCTCCAACAGGTAACATATTACAAAAGTAATTGTATTATATTTGTACAAGATGCACTAATTACATTTAAATTTCAGGGATCAATTGAATACTTTGTGGGGATTTGTGTCCCTGACAGCTGCAAGGAAGAGGATGTCCAAATGCTGGTGCTGCATGGTCAGTCTATAAAGCATGTTTCTCAGTTGTTGAAGCTATACATAAAACAGGTTGTTTTCCATTTCAATAGATAGGTTTCAGTTTGGGCATGGTTCTCTTCTGGCCCCTTTCCCTTCTATTCTGGTGAATGACTCCACGCAAGAGGTGCTCCTGACCCACTGTGTGCCAGACACTGTTGCACAAAACATGTTAGATGCCACCTGCCTGTGAGTCTACTAAACATAACAAAACATGATTGTTATTAGAATGTTGTTGCGGATTCTTAAATCAATTTTTTAAAATGCCATTTAGGTTTGTGTGTTGTGTGATGGTAGCAATTCCTCTGGCAGCCAGTCTATTCACAGCAATCACAACATGGCAGCGGAACAGAGAGGTCGGTCCAGAAGAACAGTCATCCAGTTTAAAGACTGGTCTAGGTCTTTATGGGACCATGACAAGCAACACAAGTTTCAGTGGTAAGGAACACAACAGTGCAAACACTTTACTCTCACAGAACAATAGTCAACTCCAAATATATGCATAGAAACCTCTTATGTGCTCTAATTTTAGCAATACATGCCCAAAAGGTTAGTTGATACTGTTTTCCACAGACACATTTCCTCTCCAAAGTGGGATCCGCTGCATAGAGGCCTTTTCCCTACAGACGACCACCCAGGGCGTGTTGAGCACTTCCTCCTCTATCGCGGGAGGAGGATATCCATCTCTACATGGCATCCGTGTCCTTAGCCTGCTATGGATCATGTGTGGCCACTCTGCACAGTACCCCATTATTGCCAGCATTGGTTAGAGACACAGCTTTATCAATTAAGAAAAACTTTATTTCCCATGCTTTCGTAAACCTCTTTTCCTCGCAGATAATTACAAGAATTGGAAGCAAGCTTTTGAACGGAGTCCCCTGTATGTGTTTAGTCTCAGTGGACCTGTCTTTCTGGCAGTGGACACATTCCTGTTATTGGGGTGAGAATAGACGATTATGATTAAACATATCACCTTGACATGTCAAGAAGACAGTAAAATATTGGAGTGATACTAATGTGTTTAACTTGTTCTGTACAGTGTCTTTGCGTGCCTTATTCTGACAATGTGTCCCTGTTGCAGAGGTCTGCTGAGCTCTAGGTCTCTATTAAGCTCAATACGAAAGGCTGATGACACTCTTAGCCTCAGTGTTGTGACCCACTTCCTCTTCAGCAGGCTCAAACGGTTAATGACATTGCCTTCCATACAATTATCTCGACAATATGAATAACTGTGTTAATAATAAAGTGTTGATAAATGTACCCGTGATCCTAGGATTCAGCCTCTGCACATATTTATTACAAGTCTTACTATTGGCCTTATGTCAGTGGTTCATTGGGGGCCATACTGGTTTCCATTTGTAAACACAATAATGGATTGTAAGTCGTACTGGTGGGCTAACTTACTACTGGTCAGCAACCTTTTGCCTGATCATAAAATTGTAAGTGTAAGAAGCATATGCTATACTTACAAATAATCACATTATTCACAACATTTGCTTGTGTTCTCTGCAGTGTGTTCCATGGACATGGTACCTGTCCCTGGACTTTCAGTGCTACACAACCACTCCTCTATTGGTGTTCCTGTATAGACTGTAAGTGAACAGGATTGAAACCTTAGTCTTTAATAGGAAAATATTTGAATGCAATATTATTTTGTCCGTTAGAAACAAAAGTTTGTTTGGAGTAGTGGCAGGTGGGCTCCTGTTGTTGACAACTGTGACCAGTTCAGTAATAACTGCACTATGGCATCTGCCAGTTTTTCACACAACGATAATGTAAGTAAAGTAAAGTAGTAAGGATCAATAAATGAATATTTTTTAATTCTGATTTTTTTCTTGCTTTCTTGCTTTCAGGACATCTGAAAAATATGTGTTTTATTATTTAAGGCCATACACAAGATATGGGCCATTTTTGATAGGAATTGTGACAGGAATCTATCTGACAACTAAAAAGGCTCCACTCCTAAATCAAAAGGTATGTATATTTTTTTATTGCAATTAGCAGCAAAAATGTACTACATAAAGTGAGGAAAATAAGTATTTGAATACCCTGCGATTTTGCAAGTTCTCCCACCTAGAAATGATGTAGGGGTCTGACTTTTTCAGTGTAAGTGCATTTCCCCTGTGAGAGAGAGAATCTGATTTTTAAATAATTTATTTGTATGTTTTTGCTCCAAAGTAGCTAAGTATTTGAACACCTGCCAATCAGCAAGATTTCTGGCACTCAAAGACCTGTTAGTCTGCCTTTAAAAAGTCCACCTCTACTTCACTTATTAATCTAAATTATTAGCACCTGTTTGAGCTCATTGAGCTGCATAAAGACACCTGTCCACCTCCCAATCAGTCAGACTCCAACGACTACCATGGGCAAGACCAAAGAGCTGTCAAAAGACAAAAGTGTAGACTTCCACAAGGCTGGAAAGGGCTACAGGGCAATGTGCAAGCAGCTGGGTGAAAAAAGATCAATCTCCCTTGGACTGGGGCTCCATGCAAGAGCTCACCTCGTGGGGTATCAACGATGATAAGAAAGGTGAGGAATCAGCCCAGAACTACACAGGAGGAGCTGGTCAATGACCTGAAGGTCATTCAGGTCATTCACCTACATTACATTCTAACCTCTGCAGTAGAATGCTGTGGTCGATGGTGTGAAACGCTTCACTGAGGTCCAAGAGAACCAGAATTGAGACCAGTCCATTGTCAGCAGCTAATAACAAATCATCTGTGACTTTAACTAGTGCAGTTTCAGTGCTGTGGTGGGCTCTGAACCCTGACTGGAAAACTTCAAATAAGTTATTGTCCTGTAGATGGCGACAAAGTTGTTTAACTACAATTCTTTTGAGGAATTTAGAGACAAAGGGTCATTTGAAATAGGTCTGTAGTTTACCAACAGGTCAGGATCAAGATTAGGCTTTATCAGAAGCGGTTTAATGACTGCATGTTTGAAGGACTGTGGAACATAACCACTTTCTAATGAAGTATTTATTATATTAAGAATAGAATCTATAATTAGGGGGAGAATATCTTTGAGGAGTCTGCTTGGAATCGGGTCTAGAATATCTCGTTATCTCTGCTTGATCAACATCAGTGAACCTTTCTAGAGTTACTGATAGATTTATATGGGACACTAGTTTTACAGCTTGGGCTTGTTCAGGGCTACCAGTGGGAGTAATTTCATCTAATTTATCTCTGACTGTTTTTATCTTATTGTTAAAGAATAGAAGAAAATCATCAGAGCTGAGAGTAGCTGGAATTGAGGGCTCTACTGCGCTGTGACAGTTTGTTAGCCTGGCTACAGTGCTGACAAGAAACCTAGTGTTATTTTTGTTGACCTCTATTAAATTTGAATAGTATCTGGTTTGGGCCTTATTGAATTTATTTTGTAACGCCCAAAATCACAACAGTAGTTGCCTCGAGGGGCTACAGTGGAAACAAAATAAACAATGTTCATAGGGACTTGGAAATGTCTTATGCAAAGCCTGCTTATAGGACAGTAGGCAGATTTTCCATGCTTTAAAGGATTCCTCCGTGTGGGAGCGATGAAATGGTCTTTCTAATTTTCTAACTCTTTGTTTATGTGAACGCAGTTCTTCACTAAACCACGGGAAGGCACGTTTTGGCCTAATGACCTTCTACGAGCTGCAACATCAAGAGCAGACTTCAGAGAATTCATTGTCAAATCGACAAATTGATCACTTACACTGGGACTAAATCTGTTCTCAATAGGCTCTAATGACATGTCGCTGAATATTGGCTCTATTATTTCTTTGAACTTTGAGATAGATTTTTCCGATATTGTCCTTTTCATTATTACTTTACTCTGTGGGGCTGGATAATCTTTAAGAAAAAACTGAAAGGTAATTAGGAAATTATCTGACAGTATAGGGTTTTGAGGGAAGACAATGATAAACTGTGAGTCAGTTTATTTACATTTTGAGCAAAACCAATGCTATCTAACAGGGCGTTGAAAGAATTAATGAGAGAGTTATCGTTCACGTTCACGTGGATATTGAAGGCTCCAGCCATCACTACTTTATCCCAGTCTAACACCAAGTTTGATATAAAGTCTGAGAACTCTGTTAAAAACTCTGAATAAGGACCAGGAGGTCGGTAGAGAACCACGAACAAGACTCCTTTTTGGTTTCTCCAATTTGGACGTGATTGATTGCATGAGGCTGAGAAAGTAAAGAAAGGCTTCTGTACCAAATATTAACATTGATTTTCCTCAGGTGTTCAAATACTTATTTGCAGCAATAACATTATTCAAAAATCATACAATGTGATTTCTGGATTATTTTTTAAATCGCAGGGTGTTCAAATACTTATTTTGCTCACTGTATGCTGAAAATGTTTCAGTGGAAAGCAGTAGTTGGTTGGCTGTGCTGTCTCGGTGGCATGGCTGTGTTGGTTGGACTGGCTTACATACTCAGGGTGGCCCCTTCTCATCCCTCTGTACCACATGCACTTTACCAAGGACTACACAGGCCTCTGTGGGCACTAGCTATCACCTGGATCATACTGGCCTGTGAAGGGGGCTATGGAGGTGAGTGTAGGGGCACTACTCGTGACATATAGAAACATTCTGTATCAATAGGTAAAAATAGAAAATGGTAATAGGACACAAATGACCAGAAAACAAAAACATCTACGGGACACAATTCAAAGATTTTAAAGTTTGTGGTTTTTTTAACCTTTACAATTGCTTGTTTCTCTTCAAGGTGTTGTGAATTATTTTCTATCATCACGTTTCTGGATGCCATTTTCCAATATTAGTTTTGCATGTTACCTGACACATCCAATCTTCATTATCATCTATATTGGCTTACAGGAGACACCAATCCACTACTCTGACATTAATTTTGTAAGTGTATTTCATAATCAATTTTGCAAATAATAAGTTGATATCATTAATCGTGCTTTCAGATAATTGGTCAATTAAGCTTAATGAGTCTATCTTTTCCAGATGTACCTGTTTCTTGGCAATGTGGTGATTACTCTGATGGTTGCCTATGTATTATGTGTGCTTGTGGAAAGACCATATGTTCTTTTGAAGGCCATGAATACAAGCGAACGAGCAACAACTTAATCCCAATTTGGGATTTAATTATATATTACAAATAACAATGTGAAATAAAAAATAATAATATCTTGAACTTGTTGATAGTGACGTACAACAGAGCAATCAGTGAGAAACAAAATATACATATAATAATGGCAGTGACTCAGAAATTACAATTGACTTTGACTCATGAGATGATACAAAGGTTTTGATGACGCACAAAGATTCAGGTTAGCGCACACTTTAATGTCCCTGTAGCGAAATGCGTTATTTTTATGCTCAGGAAATGTACCTGCAGCTTTTGAAATTATGTTATACAGACTACTATCTCAAATAACACAATAAATAGGGTGAAGTAATTTAAGCAACTTTTTGGTACTTTACATGGTACAATAATTTTAAGAAATGTTTGGCATTAAATTATGTTTTTATACGTACTAAGGACAATTATCTATATTTTGGGATGAAAGTTAGAAAATAAAAGATATTATTTGTGTCTCAGAGCGGTGTTCAGGTCAATATTTACTCACTGCTTTGAATGGGTCGCTGCAGATTCTCCTGTCCAGCCTCTTGTGTGCCCTCCACAGCACATTGCACAGATCAAACCAAGAACTCAGCGATGTTTTGTTCCAGTTTTAGGACGAGTGCAGCCTTGAAACATTGTTCAAGGTGCTGCATTAGACACTGGGAAAAGCCATGACTCCTGATGGAAACAGGCAGCAGAAGATGCACAGCGCTTGTACCCCTCATGTTTTTACTAAAAATGATGCTCTGTGTAAACAACTGTTTTAATTAATTATGGGGATAATAATTATGAAAACAGCAGAATCTCACAGATATGACACCAAAATGCTGTATGTGACTATGATCATTGTGCTGCACTGGCTATAATGTATTGAATTATTTTCCAACAATTGGTTATGCATATCAAATATTATTAATTCATTTCCACATATTCACAATAAAATAAATATTTTATGCAACTAGAACCATCAAAATATGTGCTAAAAATCAAGTCTGATGTTGGATCATTTTATCTGAAGACTTTAAGGTAAATTTAGTCACCATCAAAATGCTCAATGTTCGAACCCACAACCTAAAAAAAAACCGAGTGTAACTACACTCGTTTTGTGTATATTCGTTGTGGTGTGTCATAGGTGAGAGATAGGTCATGGGTTCGAAAGAATCTCCGGGAGAAGGACAGCTCCTCAGGAAAGCTTTTTATTCGTCACCCTCGTCTCTCGAACAAAAACTCTTTTTATATATAACCCATGTGACTTCCTCACAACAATATCAATACGCCCCACAATAGTTCCATCCAAATAGCCTATTATCATGCCATTACAGCATACAAAACAATGAACAAAAGTATAAATCGTCTTACGTACTTCCCTCTCTTTAAATGAAATGTCTTAATTCCTTATTAAGTTCACCAGAAACAAAATATAAATCCTCACACCAAAAAAACAAAAGGAACAAGGGCAAAAATTATACAACAATTGCACAAACAAATGTAACAAAAGTATAAATATTCTTACAACAGGTTAGCTTGACAGACTAAATTACATGTGAGGGAACACAGTCACAAAATGTATTATATATAATTTCTGTAGATATGCATGTATTTTCTATTGAATTATCAGCCTTCACCTTATAGTTTTGAATATGAATTGTTTGCTGTTCTGCTCTGCAGTCTGAATGTAATGCTTGGCCCTTCCCCAACAACATTCACATTGACATTTTTTTGTCAATACAGAAGAGGCAACAAACTGAGACCCTAAGACCCTAAGACTAAGGGGGCTTGAACCTTACGTGGCTTTTTTACCTGATGGCTCATTTTACCTGACTTCACCCTATGTTACATAAAATCACACAATGTCAAGCAAAAGACCGTCCCCACAGACGTTAGCTCAACACAAAACGAGCTTCCCTGTTGCATAGTGTGATTGAACCATAGTGTAATTGAATGCTTCCCTTGAGCATCATTACATACCTCTACATGTCTTCCACACAAACAGAAAGTTGTAATGACGCACACATTTCCCTGTCTCCGCCCAGACATGTTCTGGATCAGGCAGACTGAGCAACAACATGAAGTAAAAATATATCTTTGGTAAGACGACACTTTTCTCTCCATGACAGCATGGTTCTGCATAGCCGTGTAAAATCCAAGTGTACAAAAACAACATGCTCAAGTGTGATTTAATCAAGCACAATTATCTCCAATAAACCACTGGTAATTTTAAGTCATAAATAGTAAATTAGACACAACTTAAAAAATTAACCATAAACCAACCAAGAACTGTTACACGCAAACCACTTGTGTAAATAGTCCTAAAATACACTCCTTGTTGCTCAGTGAATTTACAAGGCACAACAAGGAACAGGTGTAAGGACATGAAGGGTTACATAACAACAACAGAAAGTCAAAGGACGTGACTGCTCTTCTGACAAGCACCCGGGTGCTTTAGGCATTTAAGACAAAAGAAGCAGCAGTGTTTACAATAGGTCCATGAGCCCCGCTGCAGGACATTGATGCAAGAAATCATTGTATGAAAAAATTACAATCTAAAATAGAAATGTCTGAAGTAAAGACATTGAAATAAAAATGTCATCTGGTGTTCAATGCTGATTGTAATTCTAACTAAACTAAAGTATTACAACCAATATTTAGCCCCAATATTAAGACCCTACTTTATCATCACCGTACAAAAATTTACACATTTCAATAGTAAGATAATAGCTCAATTCTCAATACCAATTTTAATACCATGGAACACTAAATGTATTGACCAAAATGTTTAATTCAAAATAATAGAATAGCCAATACTTTGTTTTAGCCAACCTGCTGCTTAAAGAAACATAAACCTTTTAATGTTAACAATTCAGTGTGAAGAGGGCACTGCTCAGAGTAGACTAATCTTATCGGCCATCAATTTCTCTGGTTTCTAAACAATTTATATCAGCCATGAAAAAGATAGTAATCTTTATTGTACAGCAGAGGAAATTTGTCCCCTGTCTTTGTCCCATCATTCAAAGCCTCTGGGGCATCTGTTCAGGAGCAGTGCAAAGCCCCGGGGACTCATTTCGAGGATCTTTGTGGCAGGCTTGGTACTTATTGTGCATGTTTTGGGTTGATGGGGAAAACTGGAGAAAACTGGAGCACCCGGAGGAAACCCACCTGAAGAACATGCAAACTCCTCACAGAAATGCAGAACCTGTCCCGGTCAGGCCTTTGAGTGCATGTCACCATTTCTTTAATATTTCCAGTTGGTTTTATATTAGTACTTATATGGTACAACTACTTTTGTGATTTTTGTGTTTTTTTTTAGACATCAATACTGGTAGAAACCAAAGAGTCGGTATTAGAGAAACAGATGTCTGTATTTCAAAATGTTTTAGATTTTTCAAGCATTCTCAGTGAGATATACGTACTTTTGCAAATTGTGTATTCTGCCACAGAATAATAGCAAGTTACTATTACAATTGCAACACGTTATTATACATATCATCAAACAAATATTATACATTATACAGAAATATGAGTGATTGACTACTTAGTATATTCTGAATGGGATGACTACAAGCAAAAGACAACTTTGTTGTTTTAAAATGAATATTGTATATAAAGTAGGTCACCCGTGTGAATATAGATATTCAGTGTTGAATGCTGAAGATCGGCACGTCTCCAATATCAGGTAACCGACTTTGTACTTGTGGGGGCCAAGTTAAAAATAGTTCCTCACCCCAAGTGTATCCACTTAGCCTTAGCTCATGTTCAAGTCTCATAAGTTCTTCACTTCACCGCAATGAAAAAGGTACGTATAGCTCATGCACAGCTGGAAATCCCTGTCACAGCTACGCAATGATTAGTTATATATGTACATTATAGGAAAGAATGTTTTGTCTTATGTTCTTGGAGTTCTTGAAAGAAGTCCGTACTTGCTCATTGGAAGTAATAAAAATTGGTTGCAAAGTTTATCAATGCTGACACACTTGCAGTCAGATTCTGTATTGTGCCATGAATTATCTAAATTGATTTAATATAGTATTGTTTCCTGCTGATGTCTTCAACACCACAAGTGTACGAGTCTCTGGGCTCTTTAGGTAAACAAAAAGAAGCCCCTGAGAGAGAGATTTATCAGTGTGTGACGGAGAATGGAGCTATTTTGGCTCAGTGATACTACTGCATATTTTTGTCTTCTGCGCTGACAGCTTTAGTGTTAGCACAGATTAGATCTAATTCGCCAATGAAGCAGACCAACAAAACAGATATCACGTCCTGAAGAAGACTTAGTTTGGCCATGTAAAAATGATGTGTTGAGCAACAGGCGCATAGTTCATGCTGTTATTCAAGAGCCATTATATTGGCACAGCTTTAAATGTTCTGTTTTGGAGCTGAAATGCTTGTAGTGGACATGGCAGAATTGTTTTGCGAATCCCATTAATTGGCATAATCCCTCATTTGTTCAGGAGCGATCCATTAAACACTGAATCGTGTAGTAAGCACACTGCCAGAGAAGGTCTGAGGAGTCAGGCGTCCTTCAGTGCATCAAGAATGTGACCAATGCAGGTCATGGGTGAAGATGTACTTGTATTTTTCCAGTGTCTGTGCCACAGCCCTTCTGCTTGTGTATCATAGTGTAGAGGCAGAACTTCACATCAATGTTAAACCTAGCTTCTGTAATCTATGTAATGAAGAAGAAAAATACATGATACATGTCAGGTTTTCAGATATTCAATGATTGTTTAAAAAAAAAAAAAGAAAAGAAAAGAAAAACCAGCAAATATACACCAAAAATCAAATATGTTAAAGACAGTGGCGTGCGGTCAGGGTAATCAAGACAAGCAGGGATTTGCCAATAAAATCTAAAATGACCGTTGTCACAACTATATATAATATTGCACGGGAAGCATGGTTCTTATTTTCTGCTCAGTCTGTGGCCGTGTTCAGAGGCCAGTTCATGTTCCACTCGCTAACATGTGCTTTTACAACCTGAGCGAGCAGCAGCTTGTTTTAGAGGTCTGTGCATGCGCTCTGAGGACAACAAGCCTCAAGCCACACTGAATAAATCTGTGTGGGAATCTTGGATGTTTGCAGGTAACTGCACATGTGCATAGAAGAAGTGAAGCAACAGCAGTGCCAAGTTTCAACAAACTGACTGAAGAGACAAGTCTTTGTTGTTGGCTCTGTTCACGTTTATAATGATTAGACGTTAGTCAGAAATACAGGCAGTCATTTAACAACATAGAGCGCACATTTATGTAATGAATTTGTCGGTGAAGTCAGGTTATTTAATCTATTCAGCCCTATGTCCAAGTATGGGAGTTTAGCACAGTAGGATAGCCCACCCTTGCATGTTGATGAACACCCCAAGTCTGCTTGCCCATCCATAAAAGTCACCGCACGCTACTGGTTAAAGTAAAAAACAGGTAAATTAAAAGCAATCTTTATTAATGAATCACAATTGTATTTATTTTTGTCCAGCCCAATAGCGTTGTATGACGGGACATTTGGCTTCCCTGTCGAGGCCAGGAAGTGAACCCAAAACGCTGAAGTAGTAAAAAAACTGCATGTGCAGCGCTTTAAACCGCTACATCACGAGTACACACCAGGGATTTTTTTCGATTGTCACTCTTGTATTAATGATCTAAATTGCTAATTCAAAGTATGAAATATTGTATATGACTGTGTTAAGTTTATTTTTTATTTTTTTTTACCATTTTAGGCTCAGAGCACTAAACTTTGGCTGAAGTGGAAATTTACTTCTGTTTTTTTAAGAGGCCTTTGTTCAAATGGAGCTCATATTGTGCACAGATGACCAATCAAAGCTTCAACAACTGTCCACAACCTCAGCCATTCAAGAACAAGATGTCAACCCTGATTCTCATTTACAACGTCCATCAGAAACAACCATGTCTGAGAAAGTACCAGGAGATATGTCACATGTATTCGGTGCTGAGGAAAGTCCTTCACTCTTGCAAGATACCGAATCTCTCTCAATTGAGCAAAATACTGACAGAGCCCAATCAAACACACCTTTGAATATGTCAGAGCACTTCATACTTTGCTCCCAAACAACAACAAATGAAAAAGCCATAATAGGGTGGGATTGTTATGATTTGCCACAAGCTGGAGCAAATACCAGTGACTCTGTGGCAGCTGCTCTATTCACATCAATGACTAATGCACCTGTCACTGTGCCGTCTACAGCAGAAACTTTGTCTGTGGACTTCATGTTTAGTGCCAGTTGTAAGTCCGATGACTGTGATGTTGGTGGTCTATTAAGGTCCTCGTCACATCATTCAGAGGGTTCGGAGTGTGACATACCGCTCTCAGATCTTTACATATTTGAAAGTGAGGCAAAAGACTTTACCCTGTGCACTGATTCTGGTTTCCAAGATACTAAATGTTCACAGTGCGAGGCATTACCACACACAACAGCAGCAGAAATACAGTTTACAACCCATTTAGAGGCGGGTGATTCATCTGTGGTGATCAAGCATGAGCGGGACATGTTAGAAGATCAGATAATAGCACAGTATGAGTCAGAAGAGCGGGACAGGATGAGTGTAGAAGCACCTGCTGAGGATGCCTGTGATGTGGCACAGGAGAACACTGACGTTATTGGTATGACAATGAGAAATGATAGTCCTATTGAACTGTGGCTTGATGCTTGCCAGTATTTTGCAGGTGAAAATTCACAGGGTAGAAATTTGAGTGTACCTGTGATACAAGAATCAATGTCCAACACCACAAGTGACTATTCTGTCTCCTCTGATGAGACCCAAAGATCAGGTTACAGTCAAAAGGCCTGTGAAGTGATTGGCTGGTCTTTAGATGACAACAAATGTTGGGGGGCCCCGGTTGAGAGGTGGTCATCAGTAGATAGCTGGACAAGCGCTCTTTCTGACTGGGCAGAGATTATCTCATCTCCACCTGAAGACCTCACGGCTGCCTTCACAGAGATAGGAGCAGAGATAGATGCTTTGACACAGGCACTCGCTGAAGTAACCACTCAGATTGAAATAGGACAACAAAGTGAGACAGCTAAAGAAATCCTCGAGCAGTCCATTCTGGGAGTCCAAGACAAGCCTTTGGACTCACACAACATCACAGAGAGCTCCATCTTTGCGAAACAAACCTGCCTGACCTGTTGTCTTGGAGGTGAGATCCAAGAAAATTCAGGTATTGAGCCCATGTGTACAGAAAAAGGGGAGCTGGAAAAGGTCACCAGATGTCAGCCTGAGCCCAAGCAACAATCCATGAGTTCATATGAGGGCACCACACCTGAATTATACAGTGAAGACAGAGCTTCACTTTCTGTGGTACCGGGGGAAACAGGTCTACTGGACACAAGATGCGATTCATTCGAGACAGATGTCAAGAGTGAAGTGGTTCTGAACATTGTAGAGGACACAGATGTGGAGCTCAAGAAAACATCCAGAAGTCTTCTCAATAGTGAGGTAAGGATGGCTTAAGAATGTGTGCATTCAAATGTGTAGGTCAGGAGAACGTATAATTAACATATGTACTGTATGCAACTCGACTACTTCAAAGTGGTCTTGACACTCGCTTATTTCATGAAGTATTTGCTCCATGGGGCTAAATGAAATGGCCATATTCCCACACAGATGGCAACATGGAAAGAACATCAAGGACTTTTTCCTCCTGTCCTTGTCGGTGTTGTCATACCTGCAGTTGTATTGATAGTCAGTCATGAGACACAAATGTCACTACTCCACTGACCTTAAGCAACAGTCACATTACATGAGAGCCATTTATTCTTCATCCGAGTCTGATTGTGTTGTGGTACGGCTCCTGTATCCCAGACAGACAGGTGTGTGTGAAAGGGGAAACAGGAGTGCTTAAGTGAAAACTTCAGATGGACAGAAATGGCATCTAATAATAGCTAAGAGTGCAATGATAATAGCATGCATCCGTGGCGTGTCAGAGTGGAGGGGTGAGAGGAGAGCACAGCTGATGGTTGTAACATGACCCTCTACGACTCTCTCTCTTTTCCAGTGCACCCTTTAACACACCCATTCCCCTTTAAAAACCCAGCAGGTCCACTGGCCAACACACTTTTGTTTCAATAGATTGCCTTCAATAGATATAGAACTACAGAGACGAAGCAAACCCTTTTTGCATGTTGGATACATTATACGGACTAATAGAAGCATGGATGTTTTACTTTGGGGCTTTACACAAAGGTATGTCTTTAATGAAGAACTATGTTAGAATTTAATAGCATGAATGTCTTCTCAGAAATGTGCGGTGATGTTTGTTTTGGCAATGCAATTTTACAGAAACTTAAAGTATACATTTCTATTCTAGCCCCATAGAGATAACAAGCGTGAGGTAAAAGATGAACAAGATGAATCGCTGGATACTGACAGAAGTTGTGCCCCACCGGAGACACTCAAGGTCGCTCATCAAGGGAACAACGCTCTAGGTTTTAATTTTCCCAGCACACTCACTGCAGCAAACTTGCTCGTGAGTGAAGAGGACAGTAACCCTGATCTGAATGTGCACGCTTTTGCGGACCTTGATCGAGCATGTCAGGTGGAGCCACTGTGGGGGAGTCCTAACTTTATTATGCCCTCAGCTCTTCTCAGTATTGGCTCGTCCCTTGTCAATCAGGCAGCAAGCAGCCATTTGAATGGAGACCAAAAGGCGACTGGATGGGCTCTCAATAGAGACAGTGTTTATGATCCCAATAAAACTTTGGATTGCCAGCCAGAATCGGATGATATTTCTGACTTCTCAGACAGTACAGAGGACATTGTTTTCTCAAAGCAAACTGACACAGATTCTTCTATTGAACTAAAATCTTATGAAGTTACACAGTGTTCTTTCACTAAAAATAAAACTGTTTTTGAAGAAAGCAGAGACCTTTTAAACTTGGCAGTGATACCAAATGACCATTTCACAGTCTGTGTGGAAAAACAGGTAGCATGCTTCACTTTGGACTTGTATGACCCTTTTGTTCCTTTGACTTCAAAAACCTCTGCCACCAGAATGCCACACAAAACTCACAAGTCCTCCTTGGAGGGCAAAACACGTTCCAAAAAGGACTGGCCGACTGGTCACTCCAATGCAGTGCAAACCTCTAAGAAACAAGATAACCCACACAATAATGTTGAAGCCGAACCTTGTACATTCAAAGAAAACATCACAGAAGAACAGACCAGATTGGAACATGACAGTGTAAATGTAATCGAAACGGCAGTGCTCCCACAGAAAGAAACTGGAAGACGTCCTAGCAAAAAGAAAAAGAAACACCCAGGTAAAAATACAACAGAATCCCTGACTGAAGTAGAAAATGAGGCAAAAACGGACAAAGCCAGAAGTGACATACTTAAAGAGAAACAAGTGACAAAGGGCACTGACCAATCAGGGGCTCCACAGAAAAAGATTGAGAAAGCAGAGACAAAAACGGTACCAAAAGATAAATTGCCCCAAAATAGTGTTAATGATGACTTCATTAAAAAGCGACGCTTGTCCCAGGATAAGTTTGGAAAATTGGTCAGTTCTCTAGAATCTAAGTTAAACAAGGGAGACACATCAAAAGCAGTGGAAGACAAGGCTGACGTCGGGGCAACCAGAAGGAAAGCGTACAGCGAAGTTGTGAAGCAGAAATGTGTCAAGCCTAAGCAAGGTAAATGCTTTTTTGTCATTCATCACAGGACCATTTTTGTAGCCTAATGATACAAATCTTTTCATTTGCAGACCTTAAAGTTGTGAAGCCCATCCAGGCAGTGTCTGTGAGTGGAGACCCACAGAGCCTTTGTCTCTGGTGTCAGTTTGCAGATGTTCTCACTGACTACACAGTCACATGGAGAAAAGACAGCACTGTTCTGATTGAAATAAAGAGGAGGTATGTTATGTTTGCTTTCTTTTACAGATTATTTTAACTTTCCCCATACAAAATTACTAACCAACTGGACAACTGTTAATCATTTTTCTTATGTGTTGATGTGTAATGCTATATCTACTAAACTTTGTATTTTTGTGGCTCTTGAACTTATTAACTAGTATTTTAAAGTAGAGGTGGCCAATATACCAAAACCCATATACATTCTTTGAGCCTAGCTCACAATTTCGATTTCATCACAATTCATAAACACTTTGAATGTCTCCAGTTTGCCTTTGGGGATAACTAACTGTATCTGCTGCTTCAGAGAGTTTGCACTTCTCTGTGATTGGCTGAATCCACCTGTCACTCAAGCAGAACACAATGGAGGCTGACTAATAGACCCATCAGAATGTTTGAAAATCCGTAAGGGAGACAACTGGAGGCAAAATGAAGTCATACATTTTCAATGATAATCTAACATCAGATCTAAATGCCAATGATTTTAAGTGACACTTTATAACAAATAATAAGCAACCTTTTTTTTTTCTAGAGTAGAAATGTAAGTTTGATCTTCACTAAAGTATATTTCGTGGTAAAGTATGTCATATATCTGCAAATAAAATGAAAAACTATTGTGGGCTCAACATTTCTGTATCCGTCCCAAAAAAAATCTGGATTTTGCCTGTCAATCATAATTTCCTATTAAAAAAAACTAAATAGTGCTGCCAGCCACGGTGTTGTGGGTTCGATTCCTGACTCCGACTTTTGCTGCATGTCCTCCCTTATCTCTCATCCCCCATTTCACAATACTATCCTGTCAATAAAGCCTACAGGCAGAAAATAAATTTAAAAAATAATAATATTATTATTATTCATAATAATAATAATAATAATAATAATAATAATAATGTCTTAAACCCAGAGAGTGGTTTTCATTGGACAAACCCCCCTTGATTTTTCATATTTTGTGATATTATGTGGTCAATCCCAGTTTTTCCATTGAAATCCCATTATGTTCCACCTCACTTTTGCCTCCATTGCCCTCCAAACCTCCAGAAGCTTTGGGATTGTGTCTTCTCATCACACCTAAAAGAATAGTCAGTTAACCTAATGTTAGTAAACCGATGGAGATTTTGAGAAGCTAAATACTACATTAGCATTCATTCAAAGATATCCTGACTTTGTATTGTGATTTAACAGTAGTGCAGTTTATTAGAGTGTTTTACAGTTCTATTGTTTACTTTTTAAATGTTGTTTTGGCCAATGCATCTCTATGGACATTTTGGAACAAAATTGCTGGTGTATTTTGCTAATAACAGTTATTTCACTCTCACTCCCGAGTTGGTAGGAAACCGTGTTTGAATATAGACCTGCATTAAACCACTGAATCACAATGTGACAGTTTCACCAAAACAGTTTCACTTGTAAGGACCACAACCCCAGCTACAATGCAAAGTGTTTATTGACATACGAGAAATATGAACAACACGGATGTATAGAAATGGATGCAGTTTTGGGGCGATGAGGGCTGTAGGCTCCCGGGCCTCGGTACCCCCATCTAGGAGATAAATTAGAATAATTAGAATAATTAAAAGGGGGTGGGACGGAGGGGCATGAAGTCACGAACAACGATGTGTGTTAACGAGATGCTTAAATAGTGTAGCTGCAGGAAGGGGCGTGAAAGGGGTGTGGTCCTGCTCCCGAACTTAAGATAACAGACTTATTTTCATTCATCATCACAAGGATCAATTTTTATCACCATATTACCCAGCCCCATTTTGAAGTAATGTTACTCTTAAATCGCACATTTTGGTGACCTATTTCAAGGCTCATGCTTTATATTTTCAGACATTCTTATTAAACAAAGTAAAACATTAGAAAGCTCAGTAATTCTTTTTTGACATTTACATGTTCTTGAAGTGCAGGGGATGAGAGCAGAGTATCGCTGAACATCTCCAATGCCTCTCACAAAGACTTGGGAAAATACCAGTGTGAACTCAAAAACGCACATGGAAAGGTCACCCTGGACTTCTTGCTCACCTATGAGTGTAAGTAGCACACAATTAATGCCATCATATTACTGTTGTCTCTATAATAACATTTCAAACTCTCTTAATTCTTAATATCTATTTCGATACACAATGATAATTTAAAATGCTCTTTTTTTAGACAATATAGAGTGATATGTTCAAGACTAAATAATAATACTTCCTTTATGTTACCTTTATTAGTTCTGATAAAGCTCAAGCCCATGCTAAAACTGTTCAGGAAAGGACAACATTTGAAGGCTGTTTTTTTAATCTGTGTAACTTGTTCCAACAAACCCTTTAACACGTCGTTAATCTTCACATGCATTAATTTTCGGGCGAGTGCACAGCATTAAAACTGCTTTTTTCTGAGTCAAATGGCAACGTGAAACTGGGGGGACCATCCAAGCACAGCCTATCAGAGCGTTGCTTTCAGCTCTTGTGTCAGAGACATTAAATACTTTATGATTAGATGCGGCGAGGATGGTTTAATGTACCGTCATTATTTCCAAGGTACATGCACCATAAACATACTATTAACACTATATAGGCCTATATAATAGGCCTAATAATATTTTATTATGTATAGACATTCAATATAAAGTAGGTAAGGGAAACTGTTAATTAACTTGACTAGACGAGATGACTCTTTTGAAAATATAATAATAACTAGACTAAATATTAGAAGGTGGAGTTTATAATCACCTCACTTGAAGCTCTTTTTAACTATAATATTAGTCATTGTAATAACACAAACTCCATGGTAACGCTGGGAGGAGGGGCTTGAGACGTGTTGTCGGCTCGCTTGCGCCGCGGTGTGCTCCTGCCGAAACTCACTGCGAAAGCGGACAAAATAACAACTGTAGACTCTGTGTATCCATGTAGTGATACACATGTTGTCTTTTGACCCATGAGTCAGGCCTGGTCAAGAAAGTTTCATTTCAATGCTGCATATCGCCGTATATCGCACGTGTGCACTCCGTGTGTCTTTGTATTCTGCTGCGTCTACATTCACTTCCTCATTAAACTTATTTCTCTGTGAATATGAGTCTGATTGTAATAAAACACAGCGTTTTGAAGCTTAAGACAAAGACTTGTTTATTTGAAGTAGTATTTTAATGATGGCACTACCTAAAATATGGGATGAAGTTGAGGTTTTAAGGATGGTTTATTTCCCCCCCGCCATGTCAAATCGGATGGCAGGCCATTTGATTTATTATGTTAGGGATGGTGGCCCCGCCCTGGCAATACTAGTTTTATTATTGATTTGTATCTGATTTTTTATTGAGTGTTTCTTGTACAGTGCTCAGTGAGATTGTTGTCCCAACAACTCCTAAAACCACTCCTGGTAAGTCTAATTACAAATCAAAATATACACTGCCTGACCAAAATCAAATGTTCCACAGAAAAAAAATGGTCACTCGGCCTAATATTTGGGAGGGCCACCTTTAGCTTTAATTACAGCACACATTCGCTGTGGCATAATTTCAATAAGCTTCTGCATTATTAAAAAGATTTATTTCCATCCAATGTTGCATTATTTTTCACCAATTGCTCTTGTATTGATGATGTGAGAGTGCCCACTGCACAAAGCCTTCTCCAGCTCGTCCCAAACACTCTCACTGGAGTTCTGTAGTAGATTAATTAGTTTCTGCTTTCTCCGTAGATGTTTTCTTTGCTCAATGCCAATGATTTGACCCTTCTCAAACACACTGACATCTTTTCAATGACCATAGGATTTGTCTTTATACATGGTTGTTTCAGAAATGAGAAGCCACTCACTGCATCAGTTTGGTTTAAATACCGTGTTGCAGCTGAAAGATCATCACCCTTGCAGCAGTTATCCAGTAGGAGTCTTGTAGCCAGTAGGTTTTTTTTTGGTCAGTCAGTGTAAATTGTCTGCAAACATACCACTTCTTCTCAAAAATGTCTAAGTGATGTGCGTTATCTCTAGCTGCTCCGGTTGAGGTGGGCCATGAAGAGGAGAGTATTCACTGCTCCAGACTCATGTTCAGAGAGGACTTTCTGGCTGACCAGTTCTTTGGGGAGAGTCACAGTGCGAACATTGTGACAGAAAAGGTCCACTTCGGCGAGGGCATGCACCGGCGGGCCTTCCGGACGACTCTGCAGGCGGGACAGATCCCCCTGCTCGTGCCTGGACACGCCTGTGTGCTCAAGGTGCACAACGCCATCAGCTACGGCACCAACAACAACGACGAGCTGGTGCAGAAAAACTTCAATCTTGCTGTGGAGGTAGGGCTTTTATTAGCTGTTCTATGGATCATGATCTCATATGGATTTAAAAAATATATATAAATAACAAATATAAATACATTGGTTACAAGTTTGAAATATCAACGTTACTGCATAAAATAGAATAAGCATGTCCCAGGTAGCTTCAGTTTACTTCTGGTTTGAAGCTGGTGTTAGCAAACTACGTGACCACTTATTTTTTGTGTCAAAAAGACAACAAAACACACACACCACTAACATTTTATTGTATTTATTGTATTTATTGTATTTATTGTATTTATTGTATTTATTGTTATTTATTTTATTTATTTTATTTATTTTATTTATTTTATTTATTTTATTTATTTTATTTATTTTATTTATTTTATTTATTTTATTTATTTTATTTATTTTATTTATTTTATCAACACTGCCTCTATGATTGCAGGAGTGTCAAGTGCAGAACACTGCCAGGGAGTACATCAAGGCGTACACTGCTGAGGCTCAGTCCTTTGAGGCGTTTGGACCAGTCCCACAGTAAGAAGCATTGTCCACACTTTGCTGTTGATTGTAGGAGAAAATCTTTCTAAATCGTTGTTTATTTTGGTTTGTAAAGGATAATTCCCGTCTACCTGGTCCACCGTCCTTCTAATGACATACCTTATGCTACTCTTGAAGAGGAGCTGTTTGGGGATTTTGTGAAGTATTCAGTAAAGGATGGCAAAGAAATAAACCTAATGAGGAAGGACTCTGAGGCGGGACAGAAATGCTGTGCTTTCCAACATTGGGTTTATCACCACACTGAGGGCAACCTTCTTGTCACTGATATGCAAGGTACAAATAACAATTACTCCTATATAAATAGTCCTTACAACTGATGTAAACAATGTATAATAATGCAATATGTTTAAACTCATTTATAGGTGTTGGGATGAAGCTCACGGATGTTGGAATTTCCACCTGTAAGAAAGGGTAAGCATTAATTTAGATGGTTGTTAAATCAATAAATAATATTTCTAACATGGGTTTCCTTAAACAGGTACAAAGGCTTCAAAGGAAATTGTGCCACATCTTTTATTGACCAGTTCAAAGCCTTGCATCAGTGGCAACACATACTGTGAAATCCTGGGACTTAAGTCTCTGCAATCAAAGCCTAAAAAGGCTGTACCAGCCCCTAAGTCCAAAACTCAACCAGGTGCTGCCCCCAAGTCCAAAACTCAACCAGGTGCTGCCCCCAAGTCCAAAACTCAACCTGGTGCCGCCCCCAAGAAGAAGATGTTCGAGCCTTCTTTGAAGGGGAAGTCATAACAGAGCGAGTACGACAAAGACACAGCTAAAAGACTCTTGATTTCTTAATAATTGTATGTAAAAGACTGTCTAAGTGTGTTCTAATGTTGACATTTTATGAACCTGAAAAACTGTGACAGATTTAACACTTGAAATTATGTATTTTCATGTGTATTGATGATAAGGTATTTAAGTGGACGGTTGAGTTTTATTGCTTTTCTACTTCTGTGATGTTTGCAAATAATAGTTCATTAAATTAATGAACTTTTAATAATTGATTGGATAACATGCCTTTAACTTTGTCTTTTTGGGATGCACTCATTTTTGGTTTTCTTTTCCGCTGATGCTAGAAAGAAACGTTGTTGCAGTCAGTTATTACATTATAATGGTGCATCTCTATTCTTTTGGTTGCAATGCAACACATTTGTATGATTGGTTTGTAACTTACTTTGATTGTATTGTCTATTTATTAAGATATATTTTATGTAAATAAGAAATATCAACAATTCTTTCTTTTTTTTGCCTGTCTTTTGCGGTTGTTAAAACTTTATTTTGGAATAGAGTTGTGTATGGCCACCATTCACATCTGAACATGTACAAGTCTGTGCAAACTCACTTGGATCCTATGCTGCTGTTACTTGAACAAACTGCATCAAGTGATAGAAATGCAATGGTAGAACTTGTTTGAGACATTTTATTTTTATGCTTCACAGTAACATTTCCACATTACTGACCTATTTCTATGGGAAGAACAGGTGGTAACAACACAGCACATTTCTGTAGGACAAAAACAAATGTGTGCTATATTTGGCATCATCAGGTCGACTGTTGCAAGTTTCACCTCCAACAAAAACTGGGTCACTCTCCAGCACATGATCATGCCGCCGTGGGATCATTATGTATGATGTTTCTATGTTCGGCTTTACATGTGAAGAGTCCTCGGCCCGCTTAATTCTCATACATACACACAGACATACACACAGACATACACACAGACATACACACAAACATACAGCAAGTAAAAAGAACAAGTTGATGTTTTTTTCTCACTGTAGCTATTTAGTGTGATAATGGCGTTTGATGAAGAGGACACAAACACCATTGTCACACTCCACAGCTCTGGAGCAGATTGAAATTTTCAAGAGTAGATGACGAGAACCCTAAAAAACAAGACATAAATATCAGTGGCGTTCAAAGTCCAGTCACTCTAGTTTTGGTGAGATGAGAACACCTGTGTTTACTTGTCTGTGGGGAATGTGTGTGACTTAACTTTCGTTTGGAAAATACTCTAATACAATGATATTTTCAAATAAAATCAAATGTTTTACTTTTGAGTTTTTAAAGATATACATTTTCTTCTACTTTCAACAACTTCTGTAGTTTACTCACATAAATGTAAGAAAATCATGGAATGTTTTCATATAGAAATAAGGCAGGTTATGTGTAAAAGCTGAAAAAATTGCACATATTTGGAACATTTAAATCTGAATAATGTTTAAAGTTTAAATTTCTTTTCATTTCTCTATTTTTGTCGACGTATTGATTACAAAAATGTACAGAGGGGATTTTGGATATCTTATATAGTTTTTATGTAAACTAGATCTGACTGAAAATTGGCTTAAAATTAAATTTCATCTCACTTTTTAGACTTAAAATTTAATAAATCAGGCTTAGCAATAGATGTCAACAAATCCTCTTGTATGTTCCGTCAAAATCCTGTTGAGTTCAAGATTGTAATTGGTGATCTTAGTGTCCCTGTGGGAGGAAAGTTCATTTAAAGAAAACAGCCTTTGAATTGACTACGTCCCACATAAATCTATGGATGCAAGTGGTTTAAATGAAAGAATAAAACATTTTTGGGGGTCAGATCAGACACTTGTGTTCCAAATGAAAGCCTGTATGTTGAAAAACAAAAAAATTAAAACAATGTGTTAGCTTGTAGTGTCTCGCTTCAATAAAAGTTATTTCAGAAGAAGTCTGTAAATTGACAGATTTAAATAAAGGCAGATGTTCATGTGGCTCACCTTGGCGTCCCAAACCGTCATCTCTCCCCCAAGAACAGCTCTCTTGTCTCTGCTGCTTCCATCTAACAGACACTAACTCTTGTCCCTCAGTTTTTTTCTGTGTTCAAACAGTTAAAGTCCACAAGAAGTGTACCAACCACTCACAGGAGGTCCATGAGGTGGTTCAGGGTACATGCAGGGTCCAGCGTTGTTCCGTCCAAGTCTTTATGTAGACACAGCATGCTTTGGACAAACAGCCCGTTCCACATCAGCGATAAGCTACAGGGGAAATATTGATCGACCCTGACCACTGATGAAGGGAAAAAGAGGCAAGAACAAAAGCTGCCTAACTCTAGTGACATGGCTCACATCTATTTGATTACAAAAATATCAAATATCCCAGAACATACTATGATTGAGAGCATTTCTAAGGACATGATGTCCTGTACATACTTTGTCAAGCCTTATATGAGTCCTAACAAAAAGATAGTGGTTGGCTTTTGTGATACATTTGATATTTTTTTAAACATTCAAATAGATCTTTTGTGAGGACCCTTTACTACGTAATCCTGTCAGAAATGCCTGATCATTTCCCCTGGGACAAAGTATCTTGATAGCAGTTGACCCCCACTCTGTGATCTCTCTAGGGGTAGAAGGTTTTGATGAATGTCCCACAGTGGCAGGGTGGCTTTTATTTACTTGTCCTTGGAGCTGATAACTCCCTGACTGAGTGAATGAACTGAGGACTCTTGACCACAGCACGTGCTCAAACACAAACTAGATACATGAAAGTTCAGGTGGCAGACTTTAAGTATTTCAGTGAAGAACCCTTTTTTTTTGCAATTTTAACACCAATCCATTCATAATTTCACATTTAAAGCAATGTGTCTTTTAAATATGACTTGTAAAAGGTTTGTAGAGTAATAATTAAATGTGAGGAAAACAGCATTTTGAGAAGTTTCGTTTTTATTTGAGAAATTACAAGAACCACAGAGTAGAAGGACAGGAGCAATAAAGTGATATTTTATGCTAGTGAATAAAAAAACAGAAACTCCTCTATAAAAACATAACTTATGTTTCTTTTTTTCTTTTTTTACAGTTGGCCTGGATAATGTAGTAGGAGAGTACAAAAGAAAGAGGCTTCCAAATCACTTCTGTCAATCTGCTTTAATGTTAGTAGCAGCTAAGACTTAGACTATATTATATTGCACCAAATAAGTGCTCCAAATGGAAAAAAGAATCACATTCATGTTAATGACATAAGATGTACAATACTCACATGACCTCAGAGTGATCAATAAAGTGCCCTTTTGGTTTGTAGGTGTAAGAAAAGAAAACATACATCTTAACATGCGGTTTTAAATTTAGTGACAATCACAGTTTCTCTCTCAATCACCTGTACACACACACAGCTTCATTTAGTGTTATTAATCAGCAATACTTCTATTTAATGTTATACACATATATTTATATATCATGAAAGGACTTAAAATGTCTTTTTTTCAAGAACAATTTACAGCATTATGAACAGCAACAGGCAGAAGAATATTGTTATAATAACGATGCAACTAACCAACTTCATAGTTGGCCCTCCAACCCTCAAGACTGATTGCACGTCCATTAACTATTTAAAGCCAACACAAGATACAGTTTCATGCTGCTTCCATAGCAATACAATATAAACCATTTTATGCAACATATTTGCTATAACTTTAACAAATGATATGGGCTAGTTATTCTCAACTAGCCTTACACATCACATGTTTATATTAAACTGTCAAAATAGTAAACATCATTGTTCGTCAGTACAAATAGGGTTGAGAGGAAATTCTTGTTAGAATCATATTTATAACTAATGACAAAAATAATAATAACAAAATAAAAAAAAAATCACCTTTTTCATGAAAACTCACAAAAACTATAAAATTCATCTTCAGGGACTTTTGCATCCCCCTTTCTCAAACCCCTCCATATAGCTTAAAAAAAATGTATAAAAGGCTGCAGCGGCAGTATGTGACCACAAAACTTAGACAAGGCTTTACTGTGAAGTATGCCCATTTCCTGATTTTTGATTGGCTAGCATTCCTAAGGTAATCTGGTGTTGGTCAAAGGATCTGAGAGTTCTGTGATCATAGTGCCTTTGCAGGTTTTATAGAGAAATAGTGCATGAATGAGCCAGATTAAGGCCATGCTTGGACCCATTCACTGAAGGGTGCTCATACTGTGCTATCGCATACACAAAGGAGCTCTTGAAATGCATTAGTGTTATTCCAGCACTGTAGATTTTCACAGGACAAGGAGAATAGTGAATTAAACTGTACACAGGGGCAAGCTCGTCTGTCACTGTTCATGCCTGTTCATAAGAAGATGCAGCATTCGGCTTACTATTCCTCCAGAGCACCCTTAAGTAGTGAACTCACATTAAAAAGATTGAAATATGAAGACGTAACTGCTCAAAAAAGAGGCTGCCATGCGGCATGTTGTAGTCAGGATTACAGTACAACATGCTCAGAGAGAACTGCTACGACAAACAGCTGCTTGGACTTCCCTGCGGCCCATGTCTGGTTTGGATTGTTTGTTGTGTTGCGTGTGGCCCCAGATTCTTTAGTCAACGCCCTCAAAGCCTTGTGCATTCTCCACAGCCATGAGAAGTTTCTCCCTCAGGTCCTCAAAGGAATCGTAGGCTGGGAGATCCAAGCGGTTGAAACTAGGAAGAGGACATTATGGTTAAGAGTGCGACTCATGTGCACTTAATCATCGCTTTAAGCCTGGTCACATACCACGTGTGAGCTCTTGGCAGCTTGTCTGGTGTTCCCCATTGCTCAATTGTGAACAGCTGTGGGCCATTAGAACCTGGGCACAAAAAGAGAATAATAACTGTTGGAACTGGTCAGGTTTTGTTGATATTCTTACCTGGTACATATGTTTAAATGGTTGTATAAAACCTCTGTGCTCACCATAAAGTTCTGCAAAGCCATTCATTGGCACTCGTGAAGTTCCAGTGACAAATTGAAGAAGTCGGATCCTCTTTTCGGCATCCATTAACAGCACAACCTGATTTAAACAAAGAATAGATTTAAGTAAAATATAACAAATATGTTGAAAGCCAGTCATTTCTTTAATGGGCAGGTTTGCTAATGAACATTGTTTAAAGAGTACTGGTCATGACAAATGTTGACCAGGGCCGCTTGTAGATATTATCAAAGTCAACAAACCCATTATAACAGACTTTGATCTTTTCAAGGCCACACTCTTGGCATAGATAGATACTAGAGGTACAAGTTAGCTAATCCAAATGACAGCAAATGGCTAACATTTGGAGAATAGAATGAATCAAATACCTTCCAAAACCACTGTATAACTGGGTGATTGGGGCAGTAGCCGTTCTTGTAAACAGTGTGTTGTCTCCAGTCATTCACATCAACATCACCCAAACCACACATGAGCAGCTGCAACCACAAAGGAAACCCTTAATTATCAATGTTTGTTAAAAGGTTTACATAATTATCACAGCAAATAACACCAATAATTTGTTTTGAAATACCTCCAATTCATTTTCATCAAAGATCTTGATAAGGTCTATGAGAATGAGTTCAGTGAATCCCTGCAAACAGAATAAGGTAGTTTGAATAACAAAAAATATTTTTAAATGAACCAAATATACACATGTGTCCAGTAAAGAAGAAAACAGAAGCATTAACTTGATGTGTGTAGCCACATTGCCCCCATGTGGTAACCCTCTGAAGATATTACCTCCAGGAAAGCGTTCATCTGCTTCTGCACGCGGTTCACAAATCTCCACTGGATGACAAGGCTATTAGAAAGAAATTGACATACATTTTTAAACTTTTAGTTGGAAAAAAAATGTATTCAAAAAAGTATGTCATTATACAAGATAAGAAATAATTACTCAATGTATTCCTTTTTGTTTTCATTGGTCACCACCATGTCAGAACCGTTGGGTTTCAGATCAACCTGGTATGTCTGTGGGAGCAAAGCATACAAATGTACCTATTATTTACTATTTACTATTTAATATACGAATTTTCAATAAGTGTTGAGTATGGAGGCTACTCACCTGTCCAAAGTTGTCTTCATCAATACAGAACCTTAAATCCAGCTCGGTGGGATCATTTTCGAGGATCCACTTGAGGGAGTTGTAGTATTCGCTATCCTACAGAAAAGGTACACAGAGGACACTTAGCAATAAAGACATCATAAATACGAATATAGTTGTTACTGAATGAAATGGAAGTCAGACTTACCACAGACTCCATGTCTTTTAAAGAAATCTGCTTTCCAAGCATCATTTTGTAAAATGGCCGAATAAAAAATCCTAGAGTATAAAAATGTGTCAGTGGATAAATACATATAACTTTACAAAGGGAAAATCCTGTGTTTACCATCTAATAGCTTTCCATGAAACACTGCCATTCCTGCCACACGTCCAATGAACTTGAAGTATGACAGATGATCCTCATTACAGAGACCAGAGTTAGGGTTGATCTGAAGAGTGTAATTATCACTGTAAGAAAAAAAAAAAGCAATTAATAAACAGGTAAAACTAAAAACGTCACATGAAGAACATCTTTATACAAGAGAATATCAATCACTTTCATTGAATGAATACCGTACATATATTTTAAATGTATAAATTGTATTGTCAGGAACATGGACCTGATGCCGTAATCTACAGATGACAGATCCAAAAACTACATTATCCGGATGTGGTAAACAACTATCAGGATGGCAGTTTCAATGTGAGGAAATCTTGCTCAAAGAAAAAGGAAACCCAGAACAAGTCTCATAGGAAAACTATATGACTAAGATATTTTCCATGTTTCCAACTTTGCAGCCTTCCTTTAACTGAAGTGATTTAACAGTTGTTTGGTTACAGCACCAAGAATGAACTAAAAACTAGTAAATATCAGTACTTACGTAGCAGAGTATTCAAATAGGCCATAGTAAGGATTAAACATTTCCTTAGACAAGAGAAAGAACCACTCTCGGGCCACTCCACCATAGTCCAGGCCTTTCTCAGACTCAAACTCGATCCAGAGACGGGCTTTCAAGATGTCTGGTCTCTTCAATGACATAATGCGGCGGTAGGACTCTTCAAATATGTTATTTCTGTGCAGCTTCATCTCAAAGCGGTTAGGAATGTCCGCCTAAAAATGTAAAAGCATAAGGACAACCGATTGACATTCTAATAAATCTGAACGCATTATAATTATTGACGATTAACTTCATTCAATGACTATAATATATACATATTTTTCTTACCGGTTTCTTTAATTTCTTCCTGAAATAATCATATTTCTGCTTGAATTCTCTGGAATAAGGGACAGCCTAAAAGCAAGAACAAAAAAAGGCTATTGTTTTAAAGTGGTAAAATAAATAAATAAATAGCCTTGCAGGGAAGAAGGTCATGGAAACTGTTGCAACATTTGATTGTGCTCACTTCACATGCCGACGCCTTGTTGCCATTTAAAGTACCAAGTTCTGCATGATTGTAACACTTCAATATTACAAATGACACACTAGTGCTGAAGAGTGACCGTTGGATAACGCTGAAAGTTTTATGAAGTCATTATTATTTAAAGGGCAGTTCAACTCACTGGTCCTGTGATGGCTGGACTCTGCAGGCGCGGGTCTTCCCACTGAGTGTTCTTTGTGTCTAAATGAAACAAATGAACAGTCAAATATCATTTTCATTCAATTTTAAATAGAGTAATGGAATCATTCTCTTCCGAGGATTCAATCATAATAACACATTGTCAAAAGAACATTCTCTCGCTTTAACAATTACACAGAAGAAGGACAAAGGAAGGCACAAATGACCGTGAGAGGTGGATTAACGTTGGCTTACTGTGATCAATGTAGAAGGTGCGACCATCTGTGTGGACTCTTTCTTCCCATCCCGGCTAAAATGAACAAAAACAAATTATAAATATGTGCACAGCTCTTATTAAAAGGACAACAAGAAGCAGGCCAGCATCAAATAGTAATTGAAATCCATCCGTTTGCATCCTTGCTTGATTGAACTCTGGTGAACATTACACAACTGAGCACATGAAAGCTCAGCACCTTGGGATAAGCTCAATCAATCAACAAAAAAGGACCAGGAGGGATTTTTGCTTCTATTTGAGTAAGGTCTGAGACAGGAGCCAGGCAGGGATATGAGAACAAAATAAAGGTTATATATCATCACTGTAGTAAAAACCAATTCACAACTGACACAATGGCCATTTGGGATAGTGTCACATACACACACATACACACACATACACACACACACACACATATACACACACACACATACACACACACACACATACATACACACACACATACATACATACATATACACACACACACACACACACACACATACACACACACACACACACACACACACACACACACACACACACACACACACACACACAGAACCAGCGATTCTGATTTTGTAAACATTTTATGGGGCTAAATGTTAATGTTTATGCATCTAACTTCAACAGTGTTCTTAAATACAGGCATAAAGGCTGTATGTTTCCAGGTGCTGCTTCTGCATGAGTGGAACCAGAATATTACATGCTGTAAAAGCCCCTTTTTTCAACTGATTAATTTACTGTCTTTTCGCAGGTGCTTATTTAGTTTTTAACACATTAACTTAAACTTTACCATAAACTGTAGATCAGCTATAGACAGAAGTACAACAAAGAAGCAGACTGAGGGGGCATAAGGTGCACGTTAATCTTTAACAAAAAGGGTGATGGTGATGATGCAAAGAGGGCAGGTATGACAGTATATCGACTGTGGGAGGTGCAGTTCATCCATGCTGGGCATGATAAACAGGGAGAGAGAGCGTTTGAGAGGAGAGACTGAAAAAGAAAATGCAAGGCTGTCTGCAGGCATTTGACTGGACCACCAGACAGGTAGGCAGGCAGATGGAGGGAGGCACCAACCAACCTCCTCTGGTAGGTGCTGCCAAACAGACATGGCCAGGTGCAGAAGAAGAAGCAAACATTAGATCCACCCGAATGGCGAGAGAAAAGAGACAGACATGCACACACCACACAAACCCATGGGATGCATAAACCCATGGGATGCACAAACCTCTGCAACACTTTTATTGAACTATGTTCAACCAACGCCTAAAACACCCTGACAGCTCCCTTATAAGGATGAACAAATAATATAAATATAATCATAAATAATATATCAATAAGCTGTACAAATCAAAACAAATTAGACAACACTTTAACACTCTATTGGATATACTAAAGCCAAAGTCATTGCCAATGAATATAAACCAATTTAAATTCTTGGAATGTGAAACAATGGTCATAAATGTAAAAACAGACTTATCTTTAAAAGAAATATGGAAAGGAATTGTAGGCTTTTATGGTTTGCTTTTGACAAACTCCCAACATGAAGTACTTACAGGAAGTGGGCCGAGGTCACCAGGCTCCATTGAGCTCTTATTCCTCATATGAACAGGATACTTTAATCGAGGATCATCCTGGAGAAAATAAAAGGAACCAAAAACACGCTTAGAGCATTTCATTTTTATACAAATTAAAGCTATTTGGCACCAAAAACTGTATGTATGTTGACTTTCACACCACTAGATGTCCCCAAGAGCCACTAGTCTGAATCTACAACATAACGCATGACACACATCTTTTGTTAAGCGTGGCTCACCCAAGTCGTTGTTCTGCTATTGTGGTCGATGAAGAAAGGCCGTCCATTGGGGGCTATTCTCATTTCCCATCCCGGGGGCAGGAAGCTCTGTTGTGGCTTATGCTGAGACTTGGGCGAGCTGTAGGGTGACGGCTGAGGAGACTGCGGGTTGGAGAAGGTGTCTTTGACTGCCCTTCGAACAGGAATATTGTTGGCCCCCTAAAAATCATTAGACAAAGAAAACCTATTAAAAAGAAATCCTCCCATGTTACTATGCCCCAACAGTATGTAACGCGCTGGGGGCTAAGGCATCCACTGTAATTTTTCCGAAGAAGAGACTAACGTTTAATTTATCCAGAGACATTTCAACTCTGAAGGTTGTAACTGCAGAGCTCAGTTTATGTTTTAATACCATTTCGCCGTAAAAAACATCTATTACTGCGTAAGTCAAATATTGTCAAATGAAGAGAGGCAAGACTTGGCAGTAATAGCAAAAGCAGAGTAAAAGTAGATTGTGTACATTGAATTATTGTTAGAAATTTGAATAATAGCTTAGGTAAAATGGTCTTTGATGACAGGAACGGAAACGTCAAACAATAATTAACAGGGAAAAAAGGAAATAAAGTAAATGTTTTCAAACTCTTGTGATTGGCGGAGAGAAACGTAAAGAAACTAATTACAGACAGATGACGGGGTGAGGGTATATAAAGAGGCAAGGCAATTAGCAGCTGTTGGGGAGAGGAAATGGTGAGATGAGAGCTCTGGTATAGCTGGGTCATTCTCACCTCCAAGGGAGTGGAAAGGGTGACAGTGGGGGAGCTAAGGCTACGAGGTCGTCGGACTTGGGGCTCATGGAGGTGGTTGTTGGAAGTACTGGAGGAGGAGGGGGTGGAAGCAGGAGCCAAGGCCGACGCCGCTCCCGAGGCTGCGGCAGACGTGCTGGCTCCGTCTTCAGTGAGCTGCCAGGGAGAAAAGCACTTTTTTGAGGTGAGGAAAGCAATTCAGGCTGTGATAAAATCAGGTTTTATAACATGCAATCTTGCTCTAGAAGAAATAGGTGCCAGCTCGTCTGTCACTGTCATAAAAGTATTCCTAAAATGTCAAGGAAATGAGTTAATGTTAATTTGGGAATATGGCCTGTCACAATAACAAATATTCAAGTGCTACAGAAAATAGCGCAATAAACAAAAATATTGAAACTACTCATTGAAACTATTCGACATAAAAAAAATAATAATAATAGTCCAATATTTAAAAAAGAGGCACTGCAATAACAATATACAGTAGGAGAATGAAACACTTTCGATAATGAGTCCTCTACTGCTCAAATCTTATCATGTTACAAAAAATTACAATAATTTCCCAACTAACGAAAAGGTACTATTGTTTCAATAGCAAGACATAACAGTAATTATCGTGACAGGCCTATTCGGGAAATCCTTGGATCATATTTTTCTGATGCATGATTCCACTTCAATGTGAGAAGAAATGATGTGAAAGCTCACACCAGAGACATTTATAAAAATAGCATTAACAAGCAGGAAAAAAAATAGTTCTGTGCAGCAGTCTCTCTTGCTGCTACGTATACTTCAGTTGTGACGAGTGAAGCAGTGGAGAAATCACTTGCCAAACGAAATAACCATAGCTCGTAGGGATGTCAAGATGATTTGGTTAACCGATAATCATGATTATGCAGGTCAAAATATAAGAAGTAAAATATAATCTCTAGTCCAAAATTCATTCATCATTCAGGAAAAAGCTGGTCTCAAACTTGACAAATAGCAGCATGTTAGACAACGGGAATTAAAGAAAATAAAGGATGTAACTGCTGTTTGGTCATGTTCTCAGTCATTGTGAATAATTGTCATAATCATAAAACTTAAATTTGATATTGTGACATCCCTACTAACAAGACATCTAGACCAGAGGGAAAAAACAGTGAAACCATACAAAGGCAGGAGGACAGACAAACGAATAAGCATACGCTGAGATTAGACAGTTGGCTAATTTCCATTATTTGTTACAGCAACAGAGAGAACAAAGACAAAAGAGGAAGAGGAAGAGGCCTGGTCGGCACACAAATGCCGATGGTGCTTTAGAGCCAGGGGAAGGTCCAGCCCCATGCAAGAGTCCGGCCGCCTTCGGACCTGCTGTACCTGTACAATGGGCCTAGTCCAGGTTGTGGTGCGGCTGTTATGGTTGACGTAATATGTTCTTCCTTTGGCATCTTTCCTCTCTTCCCATCCAGGGGGCAGGCCGGGGGTGGTCAGGGACTGAGTGGTGGCAGAAGGAGACTGGGCGAGTATAGAGAGAGAGCACAGCATGAATAACTCTGGACCACTTCTTGAAAGGTTTTCCAGCACAGGGGAATAAAATGGTTAGGGTGAAACAGAAAATAAGCACAAAATAATAATAATCTGAACATAAAAAACTGAATGAAAGAGTTATTTTTGTGATGGTTGTGTAATTGTTTCATTCAAAACACCAAATATATAATGCTTCTTCAAGTGTAATTTTTGTATTACAAAAATAAATATAAATGGTCATTTTAAAATGCATTTGCTAAACTCCTATCAGGCATTTTATTAAATGAATGTTATAAAATATAAAAGGTGTTATTATGTATTAAACATGTCTTTATGATGGGAATTGTACTGTATATAAACATGATATTACCATGGGCTCCTCGCCACCTGTGACTGTCTGAGCTCTCATTCTTCTGGATTGGGAACTTCGCTGGTGTGGACAACAGGGGAAGACGGTCTTTAGTTTTGTATTTATTTGTGAGGAAAGGGCAGTGGGTGCACTGGTAAACAGGGAAGGATTTAGAGTAAATCAGGTCAGCTCACATGGGATGATGACAGAGGGGATTTGTTTAGTGATAACAAGGAAAAGAAAGTGCTTTTAGGATGCGAGGTGTGAAACTGTAAAAAAGTATAATCAATTCAATTATTCATAATTAGTAATAAGCCCAAAAGATGTATCAAAGAATGTCTCAACCGCTTCTTACGTTGTTATGATACAAAAAATATAATATATATATATATTATATATTATAACATCAAATACAAACTCAAAAAGGGATTTTCTGATGACTTCAAAGCCTTACATAAACATGTTTACTGGGTGAGTTATGGAGAAAAAGGTTAGCATCAGCGACTGTACTTTTAATTGGCTGACCAAAGCCAGATTCATCGTGAATCATACATGTGACAAACACCTGCGGCTGAATGTGACTGTGATGCTGTGACTCAGTGGTGGACCATGTTTGATCCAAAGTCTGACTTTTAGTCTCACGCTGATGACTACTCAGATTATCCAACTACCGCTGACTACTAAGACATCAATATACATATGCATTTCTCAGTCACATAAACAAGCATGTTGACAGACCCAATTCTAGGTACCAAAACATGTCAACAGGTTGACAACATCACACTGACAAAAACTCTTCTATTTAGATTTTATTTCATGTCTTTTGTGTGTTCCCAGTTGATATGACAATGTCCTATCCAATCAAAATGCTTGCCAATGAGTTTTGTGACAAAAGAATTGTACCAGGTATGGAATGAATAATATACAAAATTGTTGAAAAAGCCCTATCGAGGACTATTGCATTATTATTATTATTATTATTATTATTATTATCAATACTATATATTTTTAGTAATTAAGGAAACAACAGCAAAGAAGGACTAAAGCAAAGCAGCAGAGATAATTTTAAAAGAATAGTAATCACTGAGAATTAAGTAAAATTAAATAAAAAACCCTAAAAGGAATGACAAGGGTTCAGGTAAATGGAAGAACAATTTGAGGGTTTCAGAGATGTGTACCATTAGAGGGGGGGGTTGGGCCTGGTCACTGACACCATCGGTCATGCTGGCTGAGCGGATTCTGTTTGAGAGTTGACTCTGCAAATCAAGACAGCCGAAAAGACAAAAAAGTGATTGATTTGACTGAATTTGTACTGTTTTGTTGTATTGTTTGAGGTCTCACCAGAGCTGTGCTTGGTCCTGGCATTTCACCATTTATATCCGTTGTAAGGGTTAGTCTCATGTTCAAATCTTCAGAGAACTCCTGAGTGACAGGCGTTGGTGGCTGAGGTGGTGTCAAAACAGAAGATGAGGTGCCGGGCAGGGACTGTGCTGAAGTGTCATTGGGATCCTCCTCTGTGATCAGCTCCCAGGACTAGAAGACAACACATAGCAGTTTAAAACGTCATTCGTATTTTCCCGAAGATTGTGTAATTAATATTATCATACATTATCCAACTCTCTGGGTTCAAGGTGCTCGTTTTCCAAGTCTTCACTGATGTGGCGCCTGGAGCGGAAAACTCTATGGGCTTCTTGGTGAATCTGTCGCTGCTGACTGTCGCTCTCAGTTTCCGAAATAACATCGCTAAAAAAAAAAAGAAGAACAGAACGCTTTTGTCTTCATCCTGCGATATTGGAAGTGTTTGCGATATGGCTGTTAATGACTGCAATATCAATTTATTCCAACATGTGAATATATCTTTTTACACAATCATGTCAAATAAGATGACGTCTTAATAATTGAGTCAGACTAAACTTAACAGAGACCAAACAGAGATAAAATCAAGGCAAATTTAGAGCCGTTTAAAAGTTTGATGCTTCTGTCAGATGGAGGACCTTGGCGTTATTGCGACATATTTAGTTTGCTGCATAAGCCAGTCTTGCGATATAGATACTTTGGCCATGTATTGCGCAGCCCTACATGATTGGAATTAGATTTTGCAATTGGACCTACATGTTAGAGGGCCTCTTCCACTGCGTTGAACGGTTGTTGTGATTGACAAAGTAGGTGCGTCCCAGGTTATCCACTTTCTCCTCCCAGCCTGGCGGTAAGGGTGGCAGTAGTTGCTGTGGTCGCTGCGAGCCCGAGTCAGCAGCGTCTTCCCAGCCCTAAAAAGAATTGTTGCCAAATATTTGAGTCTGTTTTTCTGACACAAATTAACAGCTTATAAAAGAAAGCGATTAAAACGGGAACTGAAGCTTGGAAAGAGGCCGAATTGGCTGTGAGTGAGTTTTCAATTTTGGAGAGCTATGTTGTGGTTTCTGATGTTCTGATTGTTAATATTTGCAGTTGTTGTTTTTGTCTGACTGGGATCAAGTTTAAACCACATAGTGTGCAGACCAAGTTGAGAATAAATGCAACTCTGCCACTACAGAAAGTAACACAGTAACAATAAGGCATGTGTAACAAAGTGTTTAGATTGATATATCAGTGAATAAAAAACACACTGGAGCAACCTCTCTCTAGAAATGATTATGTTATGTTCCCCCCCCCCCCTTTTTATATATTTAAAAAGAACCCATAAAAGTAAGATCTACGACTTATTTTTGCTTCATAAATAAAGAATCGAGACGTAAATGACTTTTCCAGCGACTGACCTGGATAAGACCTCGCTCAGATTCTGGCAGCAAATTACAGTCTGAATTCTTAGAAGAAAAAATAAGCTCTATTCTCAAACCGCACTGAATAAATACAATCTTTTGTTACACATTCCTTAAACAAAATTATTATTATTATTATTATTATTATTATTATTATTATTATTATTATTATTATTATTATTATTATTATTATTAATAATAATAATAATAATAATATTAATAATATTATTATTATTACTTTTTAGAACATAATACAACAACAAAAACAGAAGAAAAAAAACAAAAAAGGACCCGGGAGGACATAAAGTAAGGAATAAAAGTAGAATATAAGGAAGTGGCATAAAAAAAAAGAAAAGAAAAAAGAAGAGTTAGAGCATTGTTACATTCCAAATCAATAGTTAAAAGGCAAAAGTATATGTAATTGCATTTTGGTTGAGGCAATCAATATTTTGCTGAAAGTCTAATATTAAAATAGACATTATTCTCCTACCTCCACCTCCTCCCTCACGTCTCCCGCCTCCTCTTCATGTCCATCTTGTTTTGGAAGATAGGCCATCTTTAGACGCAGGTAACCCTTCACCCTGGACTTATGACTGGAAATATAGAATCAATAAAACACAACCACTTTGATAAGTCCACCAAGCGTACTACTTCTATATACATTAAGGGTGCGTTCAAACATTTCGCTATTTGGTTCTAATTTGATCCCCGATGTGGGCTTGGTTTGGTCCTGTTCTAATCCTTGGTGAGTTCTGATTCAGTCCTGGTTGAGTCCCAGTTTGGATGTGGTGAGTGTGTGAACACACCCAAATACCGTACTGTGTTTCATGTTTGAATCCATTTACAGTCAGATAAACCTAGCAAAACATTATATGCTTTTAAAATAGAAGAAAGTAAACATCTGAACATCTTTCACATTTAATGGTCATTGATTAACCAGAAATGTATATATTTTCGGTTAATAAGATTGTGCACCTGGCAAACTAACCTTCGGGGTCGCAGGAGGAAGTCTTTAAATGTGTAGGGGCGCTCCATGGCAGGGTCCTCAGTCTGGAAATCAAAAAGACTTTGTATACAACAAATGCCAATAAATGTGGAATCAACTATCCTAGTTTTAACGCTACTGCATCTAGAAGAGGAGAAATACATTTCATTTAATTATATTTTTTTTAGACAGGAAAGATTTTTTTTTTAAACTCATAAGGGCACGTGCATGCCAAACAAAAAAATGCACACTTAATCACTGAATTACAAAGTGTATTTAAAAAGGCAGAATTTGTGTGTTGCATTACATATTATGTTACGCAAGTAAAGACTGTGCAGTGTAGTGCCACTGATCAGCGTTTAATTTTCTTCCTCCAAAAATAGCTCAAAGAGAAACAGTCAGAAAAAAGTAATCCTCCAGAAGATTGTACGTTCTCACACTCAAGTCAAGACACGTCGTTGTGCATTCACCTTTACAGAGGTTCACCATAAAAGGCACAACTACAGATAAGAAAACCGCTGAACATTCGGCACCAGAGTTGGGCGTAACGCGTTAACTGGTTATCTGGTACTCAATTTACTTTTTTTGAGTAAAGGAAGGTAGTTTTGGGCACCCATGTAATCTAGTACTACTTCCTTTTTCAGATCAGTAACGCATCAGTTTTGGTTATGTCATGATCTTGTTACCACAATCCCAGAGCCAGGTTTGTTTCACAGCCGCTGAGTAGAGAGAGAGCCGCGGCACCTAACACTTAGTTTCGGCGTGTTGTGAGCATGTGCCTTGTGCAACTAGTGACTCTTGTCTTCACGCCAAAGAGAAATAAACTTTCAGATGCACATTTTGAAAATCTCCATCTTTATAATCACTATTTTGCCTCTTAGCAGTAAATGTAGAGTAACAGCGATGTGGTGAGTTTGATTTAAATAAACTAGTGCTAAAACAAGCGCATTCTGTTGCTGTGCGTCGGTGCCCTTGCCAATCCACTCATTTTGTTTTAGTGATTTTTTTCATTGCTTGAGGACAGGCCTACACGTGCTTTTTGTATGGCATTGTATTGTGGTAATACGTCAACATAAAAGATAAATAAAGCTCACTCAAATTCATTTAGTTTGCTTGTTTATTTTATTTGATATTTTAATGATTATGTTGCTGTGTTCAGCAACGCAAAGGGATTGTCGGCAAACAATATTGGTTATAGGATAATGTTAATTATTGGTAACGCAAGAGTACCCACGTTTCTTGTATAACAAAGTAGCATAGTAACTTAATGAGTTAGATTTCCAGGGCAGTAACGAGGTAACATACTGTAATGAGTTACTTTTAAAAGTAACGCTACCCAACACTGTTCGGCAGCGCCACTGTCCACAGGCAACTCACCGGCAGATGACTGAGAGGAACATCGACTTGTCCAAGAAAATCATCTCTGGTCTAGAGGAGAGAGTAAAAAATATATTACTTTTTATGGAGTTTGTGGATTGGTTAATACACCAATTTCTGGAAATTAAGGAAGCCAGAATTTACACCTTTTCAAAAACAGCAGAAAATGTACCCACATTTCCAGTTATACCACACCACAAGATACACCGCATACAGTTTAAAAAATAATATTGATGTAAATTGTCAAAGGTCCAGCCTCATTGTCAAACACAAGTGTTTTAAAATGTAAAACGATAATTTTTAGACATTGAAGTTTTTATTATTTTTATCAGCACCGATTTATACAGGTGTTTTACGGCTTAGCAGACCTTTGATGCTATTAGGAAGAGAAAAACCAACAAATCCACCCATCACTGCCACAGAGAGAAGACACATCAGCCAAACAGAGGAGTGAGAGGTCAACACAGGAAAAGATCTGAGGGACATTCAATCAAAGAAGATAGTAGATGTATCCATCCATGTGCTGTAATTAATGGGAAAGTGGAAAAGAGGAAGGCTCCACAAAGAGCGGGATTGCGCTGGAGAAGCCTTTACTGCTGTTATTGTTTACCTGTCCGAGATGGAAAAGCCCATTCTTGGATACAGCCTGTGTAGGACACAACTCATTTCAGAACATATCGGTACTTAAAAAGGTAGAGATTGTGTGCATTGCTAAACACATTATTCGGTGTGTAAGTGATCTACTAAATTACAATGAAAAAAAAAAAAAGGTACAATTATGAGAATCCAATTATTGTAATACAGCAAGTTTAACAGTAATGTAAAATCAAAGGATCCGCATTATACAAGACTTTGAAATTGAAAAACATAATTGAATAGACAACGTTTTTTTAATTGATTCTTCCTAAATCAGCATTGCCGAATGAATTTTGCTCCAGTTACTTTTAAACCAATGGCATGTGAACTTCTAAGGAACTGTAGAGTCATCACAGGGTCACAGTTGATCCAGCAGCTGCCAGTAAGGCTAGGTTAGTTACTTTCAAAAATAGGAAAATAGAAAGCAAAAAAATCTGTTTGACTGGATTCCACTTTAACAAAAGAAATAACGCAACACATAACATGTGAGCGCCAAAACTCGTAGGTATCATAGCTCGGCCCAGTTGTCTTGAGACAAGTGCACACCTTGGTTTGAACAGAAACCTCTCCAAGCTTAAAGTTGGGCAATAACAGAGCCCAGTTGAAAATAAATTGTTGCATTGTAAACAAGAGACAGCAGAATATACATCTAGCATAAATGTGTTAACTGCTCTACACCTAGCGCAGATTAGCGGCGTAAGAAATTATGTCAATAAATAAAAAAAACTTTTACCTAATCCTTTTGTGCTTTATAAACCAATAAACATGAAACTGAAGCACATAAACTCAAATAAACAAATATGTATGTATTAAGGCTTTAAGATCAGAGATTTGGCAGAGCAAAAATATGCACACAAATATAACCATTTGAAAGTCCATTGCACATCAGAAAATCAAAATCTTTCATGCGGGATTACTCAAACATGTGCAAATGAACTAAAACAACTCCTGGTATCTTTTAAATATAACATTATAACATGGTGTAAAGCTAAAAAAAGGCAATATGGCATATAAAAAAGGCCCTTTAAGGACTTAAAGGCTGCTCAAGGATTGAGTTCCTTCAGTCAAAGGCCTGCTGCCTCCACATACTTAAAATCAACAACCACACTTGAAAGAGGCTAAAGATAGTAACAGCAAACAGAGTAATGGGCAATGGGAGTTAAGGGTATTAAACTTTAGTATTACATTTCCCTGTGCAAGTGTGCCTTCCTGATTGAACTAGCAGTAGCTGGTCAGAAATGTAAAATTAGATGCCTGTGGTTAAACTAAATGAAATAAAGCAAGTGTGCATTTAAGACAGAAGAATATAAGCAACATGTGCATTGTACTGAAACTACTAAAGCTGACAGACAGATGAATAAAAACAATACATTCTACCTTGGACTCATCCCATGTGGAACCGCGGTCAACATTTTGATCACAGCCTCCTCCTCCAGAATTGAAATATATCTTGAAGCGAGGCTTACTTCTTCGTGAATCTCCACTTAAATTCAGCACATAACCATTGGCCCTGTTCATCTGCTGCGTCTCCGTCTCTGCCCGTTTGTTTTCTGTGTTTACACCACCAGATTCCCCATGTTGATATAATATTGGATAAGATGAGCTTCTTTCTAGCCTTATTCTGGGGTAGCGCACAATATGGTTTCCCTTCGAACTGGCCATATTTTGCTGTTGCCATTCTTTGTTGTCACTGTGAGTCTGATGGTTCTGGTTTTGCTGGAGCTGAAAAACGACTCTCTGCGTTTCCCCATTAGCGGCAGTGTTGTACTCCTTGTTTTGCTGTTGAACACACCAGCCTGCTCCTCCACAAGGAAGGATTCGGACATGTTGGATATCGCTTCCATCTGGGGATTTCCTTTGGATACTGATTCCACCAACGCTAATACTTGGCTGGGCCCTGCTGTAGACTGTGTAGCCATTGGAACCAATACTGAAGACTCTTCGTTTTGGCAGGTTTGGCTCAGTATAGCAAGTGGATGAGCTCTGATCTGGGCTGTAATAAGGAGGAGGTGGTTGTAGTGGGATATCCTGGTTCTGAGGTTCTGGATAAGCAGGAGCAGGACCTGGAGGACTGTAGGAAGGTGGTGGGACATCATCAGTGCGAAAACTGGAATCTCCATTGTTAAATCCATTGGCCCGCTGGAGGGAAATGTGCATGGAGGAGCTCTTGGTCGGCCGTGCCTCTGAGAAGGAGGAAGAAAGTTGGGGAATAAACATAGAGGAGCTGCGCTTAAGTGACGGCTCTGAGCACAGCCGCATAGTCCTGGATGGAAAGTTTTCGAAAGGTGACTCCTGGGCATGGGCTGATGCGGTTGGATCACGCTCTCCTGGTGTCTGCTCTTCTGAGTTCTCCTCCAGTATCTCGGGGGCTGTGTTACTGCGGCCGGAGCCAAAGTATAAACGCAGACGCTGTGCCATTTCCAAAGGTCCAAATGCTCTCAATCTTTTACTGTAAAGTAGTTTTGGGTTTGTGCCTCCCTTTTCACTTCTATCCTTTTGCCGAGTCTTCTTTCTCTGCCCCTGTCTATTCCACACCCCTCCCACAAACCTTTCCAGTCAACTGCTCTGTACTGACGTAACACTACAACCGAAATGAGCCACAGAGAGAGCAGACAACTTTTTCACTACACACTGAAAGGAGTGGCAAAGGGAGTGATAATAAGTGAAAGGGGTAAGGGGGAAAAGGGACTCTTAGCACAACTAAGCACCAGCGACAGACAGCAGAAATAGACTGAGCCGAGTAAGGGCCAGCATTCCTGACATGATTGGATAAGAGCAGTAGGCGCTGCTGGTTTCTGAGGTGACAGTGGGCTGGAGTCATGTGACCACAAATGGCCACAGTACCTCAAGTTACAAAGCCATACTGCCCTCAAGTGCCAACTGGTACTCCTGTCCTATCTTCTGCCCCATTTACCACTTACTCACTTAAGCACAGACTACTACCAAAAACAGGTTTCCAAAAAGAATAAAAAGCCTTCAAATGAATGAATGAATGAATGAAATTAATTAAATATATATATTATATATAATATATATATAATATATATTATATATATATATAATATATATAATATATATAATATATATAATTATATATATATATATATTATATAATATATATATATATATATATATAAAATTAGATATAGTGTATATATATCTATATATTACATATTATATATATATATATCTATATATTACATATTATATATATATATCATATATTTCATATTATATATATCATATATTACATATTATATGATATATATATATATCATATATTACATATTATATATATATATATATCACATATTACATATTATATGATAAAAAGGCTTATTTGTCAGACTCAAAAGAGCGCAGTCTCTCTCATAGGAAATGTTCTTGAAAAGGATAATATGTACTCAGCCAAGTACTTCAGTTAGTTTTATAGGCCACTCAGTTTGCAGCAAGACACAACCCATCTGGGGCTGTTCAGACTGGTACAAAAATGTGTGTCTCTTCACACACAATGAATGTATGCACACATAATGTGTTCAACCCAACTGTTTCTTGGTGTATTTCCTACATCTCCCAAATATACAGTTATTTCCATATTTATTTTATGTGAATACATCCCTCTTAGTTTTTTGTATTTTTGTGACCATCACAAAAACAATTTGTTATCTTATACCAACATTCACACATTTTGCCCATAATACAGCATTGAGAACCTACTGGTAAAAATACAAACAGAATCTCTTGTTCCTGCGTGCACTGTACTAGTTTAGTCCTCCAGCTGTTGATGGTAACAAATGGATAACACTGTTACACGGTGTGGCAAGACCGGCTCTCACAAACAGACTTTGAGAGAACAGGAGAAGAATCTAGAGGATGGAAACTGTAACTTGGCATCTTGGCATGTACCGAGATGACTCACTGACTACGTTCACTAGTTCAGTCAATACACACACGTGTGTGTGTGTGTGGGTGTGTGTGTGTGTGTGTGGTGTGTGTCAGAAACATTTTGAGATTAAAAGACACTATATCTTGCCAGTGTGTAGTCCAATGGCATGGTGCCGAGTTTGTTCAATAACAGAACACTGACAGTTTGAAAGTACTACAGGGCATTATACAAGAGAACATGCAATATAGTGGTCTTAAATACACTGTGTTTTGCAAAATTAGGGTAAAATAGTGAAGATATCAAGGTTTTCTATGAAATATACTATTAATCAGGCACAAGAGGCGATGCAGACCCTTCACACAGATACAACACAATGTTGGAGGAGTCTTCTTGGCACAGACCAAGAACAATATGCACCTCCGCAGACATATAAGGAGAGGAGCGCTGGTGAGACTGGTTCATTTTGCTTGTCTGTGTCAAGCACTAATACACTGCTACATGCACAAGGGAATGCTTAATGGTCTTATTTTCTGTATTGTTGGGCGTCCTGGTAAAGCACTCTCAGAAAATGTACATTGATATTTTATCAAGCGTGCAAATTAAAACTCAATAAAAGCAACAAAACTAGAACAAATAAAACCTTTCAACCTTGAAAATTCAACACTGACACCTTCCTGGGGACTAAGTATTTAGTAGCTATTTTGATTGAGTTATCAAGGCAACTTCACATGAAGAGACAGTGTTTGGAATTGCACAATAATATTTTTACTATGAAAGGACAACAAAACAAACACCATTTTTAACACGATCCTTATGTAGGTCATGATGAGGCTATTATTTGTAGACAAAATAACAAAAAACATAAATTGAAAAAAATTAATTCTTACCAGTCTGTTTTCATCAAACACTTCAAAAAGTAGTCTGTGATTCTGCGGGCAAACCTGAGGCAATACAAAATAACAAAGATTAATATGGTTTATGAAACATGGAGCAAATAAAAAGTTATTAGGTCACATCTGAGAAAACCTTATTGCTCTCACAAACTAAAAAAACAAAACGAGTAGTCAGTAATCAGGGCAGTCGAGTTTGAATCGAAACCTCCAACTACGTTAAAATTGCACTGCATTCATCCTATTGAAAACAAAGGCAATTCAATACAAAACAATAAAACACAACTTTATTTCTATTGTACCTTAAAAACTGACCAGCAGTACACAACGGTAATATTTTTTTTTTAAAAAGACACAGAAATGCAAATATAGATAAAAAATACAAATGCATTGTACACAATAAAAGTCAACATTTCAATGAAAAGCCAAGGAAAAAAGATGAGTTTTAAGAGCTGATTTTAATGCAGAAAGTGACTGGGCCCGTCTGAGGTACAAGGGCAGGAAGCTAGTGCAGAGACATTAAAACAGTTGAGATATTATCCTTTTTTTTGTACCAGTTAAAAGGCGAGTGCCGGCATTCTGTACAAGTTGGAGTCGTGCAAGAGATGTTAGTTGAGTCCAACATAAAGTGCATTGCAATAATCTAGGCGGTTAGTGATAAAAGCGTAGATTTAAATCTTAAAGTGATGCCGTGAAAGAACAGGTTTAACTTTAGGCAAAAAAATTTGTTAAAGTTATTACGACTTATTTTCAGCACAGGGCTCTGAATTCCCTCTGATTCTGTTGCTGAGTTTATTTGACTCTGAGCACATTTACTTTGCTGTGCATTAAATGTGTTAATCAAGCGATACGTTGAGAAGTGAAATTACTGTGAGTCCCACCAATCACTTTACTTAGAGAATTGAATCCTTTTGCTCATGTGCCTTATTAGTCCTACATCTGCCATGGCTGGGTATGCCACAAAAATATTACAAGAAATAATTGAAAACCATTTTATAAACTTCTATCACTTTTGAATTCTATAGTAGTTTAGTTATCTTATTTAGCCTAGTTTAACAGTGGATGTTCATTCAAGATGTGCAAAAACTTACCCGAAAGTAAAATTCTTCATTCCATTTTGGATTTAGTGTCTGCAACAAAACAATATTACTATTATTATTATTATTATTATTATCATTATCATTGCTTAAGGACACCAGAGCAAACAAATTCCAAACACGAAATGGTCTTTATTATAAAAGGGAGGGTTTCCCACTAACACATACATTAGGCACTCAGAAGAGCCAAGTATGTGATGCTTTTTTCTGCCCCACAAAGCACTGCATTGTCTGCTATTTTTACCCAATAAGCTTAGCATGGCCACTGGCAGCAGCATGTGTGTGCCTACACGACTCCCAAGGAATACTGCGAACCTCAACCTCCACAACATGAAAACAACACTTTGGAATATAAAAAATGTATGTATCTGATTTACAGCTCCAATTTGATCATACTTTAAATGTTGTTTTTTTTGTATTTAAAAAAAAAATAAAAATACCCACTAGTGCAAAGAAAAAGAATCCACATGATAAATATTGAGACCCCAAAAATTTTGTTCTATCAAATAATTCATTGAACTATAGATTTAAAAAAGTATTTATCGTGACGGCCAACTTGTTATGTTTTTGCAGAGTTCCAGAAAGGAAAAAAGACCTTTTAAGGACAAATGTTGCAAATTAGCTCCGGCTATAAGCCCTATGACACGTGCATTTGACTGCTTTGCAACAGACAATGCGTTTGTATCTATACCTGTTCCAATAAATGAATAAATAAATTATTGCCTGAGAAAATAGATAACTTCAAACTTGATTCAGAAGAGATAAAGCCCAGTAGAGTGTAACTTTTGTGGTGCGAGGAGATGTCCCACGCACACATGGCCAGAAAGTAAACACACGATTGGATCCGAATAAAACAATGAAGGATTTGAGACCTCCAGGCAAAATAACTCAAAAATCCCCAAAACAAAGAGAGATGCAGCTGGACTTGCTACCAAACATTTAGCTTATTCAGGTTTAATAAGGGACTCCGTCTCCCACTAGATCAGGGGTCCCCAACTAAATTTGCTAGAGGTCCACAAACTTGACATTCCATCTAACACAGGGTCCGGACAGATGCAGTTGAAAATTATTTTGCTATTGTCATTTTAATGATGTGCAATTTTATGAAATAATAATTCTATTATCAAACGCTTACTTTTTTTTGGTCACTTTAACAATTGAGCTAGTCTTGCCCATGATTTGTATCTGCCACCAAATGATAATATTTCCCCTCTGTTCTTCTCTTCCCATCAGTGGTCCTCTCCTCTCTTCACTGTCTGCTCCTTGTGCTTCCTGCTCTCATTCAGGACACCCCACCCTTAGGGGAGAGTTTGCTTTGTTTCTGATTGTTTAAGTCAAATATAAACTGATGATCGGTTGCTAATTATCTGTGCACATATTTAATTGTTCAATAAACGTCACACTTGTGTGTAATAATTTTAACGCTTGTTGCTACATGATGGCAGGACCGATTTGCACAAATGAAAAAACTACGCAATCTTTTGGCAGCATGACTCTTGTCCTGCTCTGAGCACAGAAATAAACACGCCTTGCTCGTTTTCACATGCAATCTACGCCAAAGTATGGCGCCCTTCCGAACACAGTGGGTGGGGGATGCTTCTAATTTGTGGCCTCAAATTACTATTTAATTCCCACCAAATAGGATTCGTATGCATTAATTAGCTAAATCGTTCCCACAAATTAACCAATATGTTCCCATGGATGGCATAAGACGACTATGAGCTGGGCAACGATAGCATGAAGTAGCCTACGTGCATCGGGAGACGAGCTCAGTAGGCACTATTAACCTTATTCCACCCACTTTTGCCTCTTTTTGCCACGGATCAGCACTTCCATTGTAATGGCACTTCCGGTCGAGCAGGAACTAAGTGGAGAACGAGGGAAAATTACCTAGCTCGTGGTCTGCAGGCCTCGTGTAGCCAAATGCGGACGTCTTATACCGTGTAACAACACATTTTCTACAACCACGCTCCCGATTGGCTCTGTTGTTGCCATGAAACATGCACTTGTATTTCCAAAAACGGAATTTGGCTCCACATTAGCCGCTATAACTGCTAGTCGCGACTATTGGCTGAAGCCAAACAGTATGGCGTTACGTTGTCCACTGCTGTACACGGTCTATGGTATGTACTAATGCGCTTGAGTTGTTCTGACTGCTTGTTCACAAAAGAGAAGGTCAACACAGCTTTATGTTTGTTCATCATTTTGGATTTGAGCTTCTTACACCGACTTCTATTGGATTACCCGAGCAAAGGTCCATTCTCCATATCCCCCCCCCGAGAACAGCTACATCTAGCTAGATTTTTTTGTTTTAATTTATATATTGAACCTGAAGCATTCAAAGAGGTATACTCACCTTTTTAATTGTTTTGGTATGAACTAAGGCAAGTTCTTTGTTTTCATCTGCGACATAGAGGGACAGCTTCACATAAGGGTCACTGTAGAAAAACAAAAAGACATGACAGTTCTTACACAACAACATTTTCAGAGCAAATCTGTCTGGTAATGAACAAGTACAATGAACAAATTTTAGCATATGGATCAATGCGGGGACAGAATATAACAATGAACACTGTTCGAATACTGCTAAATATTATATTAAGTGAAAAGATAAAATAATTTTTCTCAAATTGAATTCCAACATCATTTAAAAAAATATTCTTCAGCCCTATTTAAATAAACCAAGGTTTCATGTTCAAACAGGTTTGATTAATTTCCAAAAACAATACTACTTTCTGAAGACCTTTACCACCTTTGTGGCATGTCAGTGTCAACAAACTTCATATCGGGTAATAATATCGGGTGGGAGGGGCTTAGGGCAAATAACAATTATTTTAGTACTCGACCAGCCAACAATTCATTTTTCAAGTAGTCATAGTGCTAGGGCTGCAATAATCTAGTTTAATATAGTGTTTATTCTTTCTGTTTGGTTATGTGATTAGTTGTGTAGAACACCTGTGAACAAGAAATGTTTACTAAATTTGACGAAGCCCCTTGAGGACATCTTGCTATATCCTAGTGTATTTAGTATATTTACAGTATATTTACAGACAAAATGTGTCTTTTCATCATAAAACCCAAATGTACATATAAAGTTCTCCACTCATGGTTCAAAATTGGGTACAAGTTCTTTACGCTTGGGAGAACTTTGCTCAAAATAATGTGTCAGAATCAGATACAGTGAGTGTTTTCAAAGCATCTGACCAAAAGCAAATGAGCGCACACAGAACTCTGAGAAATCTCACAAACTGCACAACGCACTTGAAAGCGACATCAGACACACTTTATTGATTCACAAGGTAAATTACTTGGAAATAGTACATAAAAAACACAAATTGAAAGTTTTTCTACATAAAATGCAAATAGATTAGTGATAAATGTGAATAATGATAAAACGAATAAAATAACTACACCTCTCCAATTGACGTAATTGTAAAGCAGTTTGTCAGAATTAACACTTATCATTCTGACTAAACCATTCTAAGCAGCGTTTTCCATTACATCACTATTTGTTTTTCTGTTTTTCCAACCCATGAATGTACCATGATCAGCCCAGCAGCTAAAAACTGCTGCATTTGTAGATTGAGAGATAAAGCAGCAATTTACTATTGACAAAGCAAAAAGTACTAAAAATAGACACTGCAGCAAATATAGACCCGAGCGTCAGAGATAAAGCAATTTCAAATCAGCTCCGACTACAAAAAAATCTAATAATTGCTAGACAAAACTGATCTGCCCTTTCACTTCAATCGACTGCACTAATTCTGAAGTAATGGGGGTAAACTATACAGAGTGCAAATGGGGAATACATGGGGAATATAATAATCTATCAAGCATAGAAATCACCACAAAATTGTATTTGGCTAAGATGAGCACTTTGGTCTTGAGTAACACTGCAAGAAGGGGCATTGTGATTCTAAACTGGAAATAGTGCCCGAGCATTACAGCTAATTGATGTCTTGAGAAACCCTGCGGCCTTTAATTGTGTGTTTAGGTGCACTGTGATCTGGTGTGGCTACACAAAAACAATAATTGCAATACAGCCTGTTGCATCTCTCTTCCTCTTTAATTTGAAGAGCTGAATGTAGAAGTTGAGGATTAAAAAGTCTCTGTGCTAGGTCTACTTCAGGGCTGAACAACATATCTCAAAAGTATCACTATTTTGGATGATGCAAATAATAGATATTGTAACAAATTCATAATAATATTATAAACTAATATATATATACAGTCTGAATAAAAAGGGCAATTTTATTTATTATTTTCTTAAATGAGCCTAGGTCTTGTCAATGTTAAGCTCTTGTTTATACACAGAATAGTAAATTGAGGAATGCAAATTTTAGTATCAATGTAACTAAAATTATATATTATTATTAGTCACCCGCGACCCCTAACGGGAACAAGCGGTAGAAGTTGAGTGAATGAATTAAATTATTGTGTCCAAAAGTATACTGTATTCAAATATCGTACACCAAGCTGACAGACATTTAAAACGATTGGTTTAACCAAAGTTTTCCTTATTCAGTCCATTTCCAACATCATGCAGCCCTAAAACTATTGTATTCAATTCAGTATACTATGTTTTGGTTCTATTTGAGAAGAGTTTATAGTATATTATGTTGATAGTGTGACAAGCTCTTGTAGAAAAACATGAAGGATATGGTCAGTGAATCATTGTAACAACAACTCTTATAACACCTAATTGAAATTGGGACTACACACAACAGGGGAATGATAGAATTACAGGTATTGTATTTTCACTTTCAAGTTTTCTAAGTTTTTTTCTCACAAGTTTTCCCCTAACATTGCATTACAGCAGCAATAATATTGTTACGCTTAAATAACAACCGACAAACAGCCACAATTAAACAATGGAAGATTAACAGTTGAAGATTAACAGTTATCTCTGACATGTGTGAGTCGTTTAATGTCTAATCATTACCCAACAGAAAAATGTAAATGAAGTTAGTTAATAGACAAGTTTGGGGCAATGACTGATTAACTCTCCGTTCAAGGTCTTAGTTTATTATATTGAAGAAATGTAGTTGCAGCTCAAGGATACAGGTCCCTTTAATAATCAATAGGTGACAATACTGATTATACTGATCTATTACTCACAATAAACATTTTATACGGCACCGTTACTTTTCTTAAGGCACAAGACAATATGTTTTGTTATACTCACCTGGCTCCAATAATATCTTTTTTTGCCAGATCAATTCCTGCAATGACCTTAACCCGCAACACTCTGGTTTCATTCTGTAAAGAGAGACACAACATTAATATTCACTTTAAAGCTACATAATATTTGACAAAGAGCATTGGAGGTTCATATTTAGCAACTTGACAATTGTCCAAATAGAAAAACACAATTCTGAATGGTTTACAGCAACTTAAAATGCCACTGGACTCAATCAAGTACATGATTTTTACTGGTAAACGAATCAATTGCTTTCTTATTCCTGTGTCCCTTTCACTTTATTACCGTACACATAATAATCTATGGACATCTATGGTTTAATTCCTTTATATATCTGGTCGAAGTTTCAAGGCAATGGCACGTTTAGAAACACATTTAATGCATATAATTTGGCTGTATGCAATTTACAACTTCCCATGTTTTGTTTTAATAACATGCATTCATATATTGCCAAATAGAGACAAACTGGTGTTATTTCTTCTTAATAAAGGTATTTTTTTAAAAGTCTTGATGGTTGCAATAGAATGTTGAAAAAATATAAGCAAAACACAATACTGAATATTTAGGTACATCCTAACATTTGTAATTGCTCTACATAAAATATTGCACATTAAATTCATTAACTACATAAATGACAATATAGTTTAACTGGGTCTCAACTCAAAAACAATGTATGACAAAGAGGTTTTTTCCCCAAGATAACGAAAACATTAACCAAAACAGAGCAATATACACTGCCAGAGCAATATATCGTCTGGTAACTAACATTTATGGTGGTTTTATAAATATCATACAGTCAGAATGGTAAAACATATAGGACTGCATTATGTTTAGATTATGTAAATACTACAGGCGGTGAAGACTTCGGCTATCCGTAATAAAATAAAGTGTGCTAAGCGTTAACACACACAAAACTAGCACAGTTCCCTCTGTGCACAGGTCACAGGTCACACTCAAAGGTCCACAGCAGGATGGATCTTTAAAACAGTTAGAGGTCCAGCGTGGACAAGCCGCGGACAGCAGACACAACATTACTACTGTGGATCTAGGTTATGTTAGCTTCACTGTCAGCTAACGTCAGCGTCGCTCAGTACAAACCGCTCTACTCTTGTTCACCGACCATGAAATACACATTTAGCATAATGCTCACCTCGTCCTCTGAAAGTCCATATATTGGCTCGTAATTCGTAGCCATAAAGCCTGCGATCAGCAATGACAGAAGCCAAATGGCAGAGCTAGCTTGCTAGCTTTGAACAATAAAGTCCCACTTTGCTCTCTCTATTGCGGCGGTGGTCAAGTTGATGGTACAACCCACAAAGCGACGCTTTGAGCTTTAATTGCATCCAGCAAATGTAAACAAACCAGCGTTTTTTCTGTCTATGACACAACTTTGTGGTATCCAAATCTTACAAAGCTCTATTTGTTTCAAGAAATATAGAGGGCTTTTGTCAACTCCAAGCTTATCCTCCGAAATGATGTGACACTTGACTTCCTCCTAAAACCCCAACCAATGGAGCAGCAGCTCGGCATGATAGACGACTCCACTGACCAATCACACACAGTGTTGTTTTCCCACTGCCCTTCAGCCTCCAGTCAAATGTGAAGAGGGCGCGGCCAAGAAACTGTCGCGACTGCTCTTTCCAGACTGTTATCTTGTCTTTTATATCAGGCTTTCTCATGGATGTATTCAATTATCGGGTCTTTCTTCTCGAAAACAACAAACATCTTAACACCACTTTAAATTGCCACTGCTTGATCAGTGTGATCATCATTTGATGCTAATGTGTTTTTGTGTTAACCTATGTCATGCCTTTGGCCGATGTCTAGAAATAAAAGTGCAACAATATTTGGCACCCTGTCTTTTCAGATTTTTTTTTTTTTTAAAGTTACACATATTTCTTTTTGATAGGGCTCTAAAATCAGTTCAGTGATTCATTTCCTACACAAGATTATTCTGTAGCTCGTCAACCCGCCTGTAGGTGTCCCTATCTAGTCGTACTATTGCCAACGCAGTGCTAAAGTCATATTGTTTGCATGGAATTTATAATTGACGTTCAGCCAAACCATCTGGTAAAATAGACTCATTCTGTCAAATTATATTTCTTGGGTGTAGGATCGCTAAAAGGGCCAATAGATCCAATTAGGCCGAGGTGACATAGCCCTCATCTTTTTGGATAACAGCACTGCGCCGCAGTTGAGTTTACAATTTTGCACAGATGCACGCAGAATTATTTAGCCTAATATCTTAGCCTTGCATTAAAGGTGCACTGTTTATCCAAACTTTTGTGAAGGAGGTCCATCAGCTGCTTGTCTCCCTGGAGATGTTATTACCTTGCCTTGTTCCAGAGTAAGCCGATTCAATTACGGCTGTTAAAAATATATACATAAAAAATTTAATGCATTCTTAAGGTGAGCTGAGCTTCTCCAAATGTCTGACCTGTTGTAACTTGACCTGGTGGCATCGCCTGCTCGTCTCCATAGGATACGTTTAAAGGGAGGGTATGTTGAATATGACCATAATCTGTCCCAGATACGAATAAAACGTGTTTAAAATCAAATTTAGCTTTTCTGATAACAACTGTAATGTTAATTTATTCTGAATTACAAAACATTGGGCATGATGGCCAAGTTGTTATGTTGTCATTTGGTATTTAAAATCTCAAGGCGTTTATTCAATCAGAAAGCAGAATGAGCCTCACATGAGGTTGCCAGTGAAAAAAACCTGTGAACCTAAGAGCCCACTCTATGATCTGTGGTGGTGGTGCAGCCTTTGCAGCTCAGTGAGGGATAACTGGAGGTTCTTTCACATGAGGCGTGACCACTGAGAATGAACACATTAATTTTATGCACATTAAAGCACTGTCAATCCAGATTCAATGTTGATTGTAGTTCCTTTTTTAAATCAGTAAAAGCACAGGCTATACCCTCCCTTTAATGCCCTACTGTGAAACAATCCAGCCAAAGCATCTCCATGGAGATAAGTGGGACACACAGAAAAGCTGCATAGTGTACTTTTAGGCTACAGGAAACACTGATGGTGAGTCATCAGATGCCTTCGACTTTAGTTTGAATTAATTCTTAAACTAAACATGTCCTCAAGTTTGTTTGCATGGGAGAAATCTTTTTTAGTTTTACTTTTAATAACTCTATTTCTCCTGTTGGTCGACTAAAACGAAAATAATTTCCCCTTGGGAATGAATAAAAGTAATTGGTAAGATACAATGTTTGTATGATTCCCGAATGTCTCTTTAGGAAGCTGTTTCTGCCGTCACTAGCCTCTAGCCTACATCCTCTACCACTTGGGTTTCCGTGGAAACAAAGTGCGTGCAGAGCCTTAGTCGACTGTTCCCTTCTTCTGAAAAGAGCATCTGTGTGTTTCACAACAGAGTAGACGATGTAACAATTTGCTTTTAAAACTGTATAGTACACATCATAGTCATATATATGCTATATTTTATTACAAAGTAGGAGATTCTCAATCAGGTATAGCAGGTCAATTGAATTAAATTGCCATGTAAAGTCAGACTAAACACCTAAACTCCACTCTGGGCACTGCATAAGGACCAAAGGGGAGCGTGAGGGGGAGGAGGGGGCGCGGTCCGGACCTCTTGATTTGCATTTCAAACTCCGCCCCTGCAGGTCTCGCTCATGACATCTGTGGCGTGGGATGTCACAGTCCTTTTAATATGCACTGGCGGATACTGCGTTCAAGTTGTCAATCATGTCAATGGAAGCATGAAAGTCCTTGAATTATTATTATTGTTTATTTCGTCAGGTAATAAACATATAACATATATAATATAAATGATAAGCATGCTGTAAACACACTAGATGGTAGCCATGGGGTAATTTTCATCTGTTGACCTGCATTCACTCTCACACTAGCACACATGGACACTGAAAGCAAGGTGTGTAAAGTGTCTTGCCCTAGGACTCAATGGCAGTTTTCACTGCTGCCCCCTTTATTTATAATCTTGAAATATCCTTAGTTGACACTGTCTAATATATAAAATGTAATTTAGATTATATTATGATGATTGTAAAATACTTGCAACAACCACAAGGGATATCTATATCTATATCTATCTATCTATCTATCTATCTATCTATCTATATATATATATATATATATATATATATATATATATATATATCAACACCAGTTCTCCATACTTTCTGAAATATTGGATGAAAAAAGGTGAAACAAAGACATTATTCAAATAATAGACTACATATTTAGGCCACAAGCTTAAAATAATCTGAGCTAACTTTACAAAAAAAAAAAATTTGGGGCAATTTGTTTCTATGGCGGCTTTGTGTTCTTTGGCTGTAAGAATCTTTTGAGTGGCCATTGTCTTTCTGACAGAGCCAGTGACATTTACAGATCCAGCAGGGTCTGGAGAGTAGAATGAGCCACAAAAACTCAAATTGCGCAAAAAATCATAGTTATACTACGAGGCCGTCGATACGTAACTTTCATGTTTACTATTCTACCAGAGCCCGGTGCCATATTTCAGGCCCAGCTTTGGTGCTGCAAAGTCTGAAGCGTTTTTGAATGGAAAACAGCAGAACCGTTTCTGAAAATCTGCACCAGCCCAGAACCAGCACCAACAATCATTTTGAAAAGAAGATAGTGGCATTTCACTTAACTAGATTTTCATGTATGTGTTTGCATTGCACAGGTCTTCGATTGGGTTGAAGGTCTGGAGACTGGCTAGGCCGCTCCAAAACCTTGATATGCTTTTTACGGAGCCACTCCTTGGTTTTCCTGGCTGTGTGCTTTGGATCGTTATCATGCTTGAAGACCCAGCCACGTTTCATCATCAATTCTCTGACCGAGGGAAGGAGGTTTTTACCCAAAATGTCACAATACATGGCCCCATTCATCTTGTCATTTGTTACACGGGACCAGTCTTCCTGTCCCTTTTCGCAGAAATGCATCCCCAACAGCAATGATGTGTTCGCACCCCCATCGCTTCACAGTAAGGTATGCGTGTTCTTGGGATGCAACTCAGCATTCTTCTTCCTCCAAACACGGCGAGTGGTTGTTTAAACCCAAACAGGCTGCAATTTTGGTCTCATCTGACCACATCACATTCTCCCAATTCTCCTCTGGATCGTCCAGATGGTTTTAGCAAATTTCAGACGGGCCTTTACATGATTTTTGTGTAGTAGGGAGAACCTTTCGGGCAATGCAGGATATTTCACCTCATGACGACGTAGTGTGTTACTTTGTGACGGTGGTCCCAGCTATCTTCAAATCATTGACCAGTTCCCGCCATGTAGTTCTGGGCTGATTCTTCAACTGTTCTCAGGATCATTTGAACCCCACGTGGTGAGATTTTTACATGGAGCCCTACTCCGAGGGAGATTGTCAGTGATGTCATACTTCTTCCTTTTTCTAATAATCTTTCCCAACTGTTGATCTTTTTCTCACAAAGTTGTTTACCATTGGCAGGTGTCTCTTTATGCATCGAATCAGTTCAACAACAAGTGCATTGAATACTTGTGAACGAGTGGAGGCTGGAATAACTTCTTAAAGAGCAAGTGACTGGTCTGTGAGGAGGGACTGAAGAGTTGGCCGCCACTGGGTCTATGTGTGTGTATATATATAAATTATATTATATACTATATATACCTAGTATTTTATATATATATATATACACATATAATACACTATATATATATATATATATATCTAACATATAACTATATAATATATTATAGTATACTATATACATACTTTATATATATATATATATATATATATATATATAATATATCACTATATATATAATATATATATATATATATATATATATATATATATATATATACACTATATATAATTGTGTATGTAGTATGCGTAGATAGGGGGTAGGTCAATTTACAGTCAATTCAAGTAAAAAAAAAAGTTCAAGTAAAAGTAAAAGCGGTTTTATTTTTTTGTTTGCATCGCCTAAAGGGAACAGCACATGCTCTTTCAATGAGACTTAGGTCAAAGTAGGCCTGCGTACAATTTTAAATATGATCACTTTTTTGTGTTTCGCATGGACTATACGTTTGAATACTCAGAGGCTCTCAAATCTTATAAATTAGTTTACGGCCTATCACCTCATAGGCATACCCTTCAGAATATATATTTTTTCATTTTTATTTATTTTATTACTTGTATCTTATTGCACATGGCCTATATTTTATATAGGCCATATTTTATATAGGCCATTCAATGTCGAGAAAATACAATTCAGCCCACTGTTCAAATGGGCAACGCGTGGAAGTGCGCGTGGACTGCCCTCAGCCTAAACTTGTGGAACAGGTCCTCACGGCGCAGTTTCACGTGTTTTCTCAGAATCAGGGCGTTACAGCCTCGGCTCCGCCCCCAGAGCGCAAGAGCTGTCAGCGCAGCTTCTGGATTCTATCAAGACGATACGCGCGCGTCTGCACCTCTTCACCCGTGTCTCAAAGCACGGCAAACCAATTCGGGAAAGGTGCTTGAGGACAGTTTATCTGTCATAATAAAGCTCCTGTCAAAATCAGGTAAGTCTCTCATTTCAGTCATTTGTTTCAGACTGGCTCGGTAACGGATCCTGTTACTGGTGTAGTTTTTGTTACCTAAATTAACTATGCTATAAAAGGGAAACTAAAGGCTGTATAAAACATGCCTATTGGCTTTGATTACGATTACAATCGGGCATATGTAGCCTATGCTTTTTAATGGGCTGTGTGTGTGAGACTGCCTAACAATAAACATGACCGGATTGAGCTTTGGAACAGGTAGCACCACCTGTGGAACTGCTCATCCTTGATCCTGTGGGACAATTTGTCAATATCTGTAGAGTCCCGTAATTTGACTTTGACGTGAAAATGCAGTTGTTTCTCGGGGTGACTATATTTACAGGTAACTAGTTAATGCAAGAAAAAAAGAAAAACTCATGGAAGCTGTGTACCAATGGCAAGCGATTTCCTTTTTCATAGATGGAAGGTCAAGTACCTTCCAAGTTTGAAGGAGTCTCTAGTGTAATGGGATTTTTGCTGGCTACCTTTGATCTACTAAATTTCATCCCCACGCTCTTTCTCTGGTGTATTGTTGTCTCAAAGGCCAGGGGCCAGGCAGTGATGGAGGAACTTCTTCAGAAACCTGCCTATTCTCACTGCCACATTATTAAGCCACCCAGGTCAGAGCATATTATATTAAATCATAATTATTCTTATTGTTTTAAAATAGGCTACATCATTTTTGGGTACACACAGTTAGCACAGAGTGTATGCACATTTCACTAAAATAAAGTGTTGAGTTTTATCATTCAAATACTTCAAGCGGATGACTCAGGCCACTTTCTTGTTGAATAGCACCTTTTATTCTTATCTTTTCACTGTAATGAGACAGACACAGGCCTATGCCTAATTCTTTGCAAAACCCAATCTACATCAAAATGTAAGAATAATTATATATATATTAAAAAAGGCTACATCACTTGGAGAATCAGATATGTGCCCTTGAAGTACAATCGCACATCACATGTTTGTGAGGACATTAGAGAAAGTGTTTTTGGCAACTCATTAACCACTGAGAGCAGTAAACACTGAAGGAGAATTACAGGTACCTCATTTATGGAGGGCTTGTGATTTTGTTTTTTTATGGTTGTTAACGGAATAAACATTTCAATTCAGATAGATGTGTTACTGTCATAAATATAAGTGACATTTACATATGTGTATTTGGATAAGAGCCAGCGTAACCTTTCTCACGTTTTATCATGCTATAAGTTCTCACAATCAGAAACACAAACAGTTCAGACTGTCAGAACAAACAACAAATAACTTAGCTCGCAAGAGTGACGAAAAGGGCGTAAAAAGTTAACTCAAATGTGTTAGAATAGAATAAATAAAATGGGTTGCTACTTCATCTGCACTGTTCCCTATACCCACAGGGCAGGGCGTTGTTCCTAGAAAGGTGTGTTTTTACATTACCAGGAAATGTGTTCCTGTTTGAGCAAGTCAAGTGCAGTAATGCGAATAATTTAAAGGATAGTTAGTGTCACGACTCACCAGGAACAACCATGGACTGTGTAGACAAATGCTTAACCAGCTGTTCCAGACAGAGTGCTATGAAAATGCATTCATTAACATCAAAGGACATCATATCAGGCTTCATTTGAGGTTAAATATCAAACTTGACTGCAAATTCAATCATAAAGCAGGAGCAGCTTCCTTGAATCGAGATACTCTTAAGTACAGATATTGTACATTGATCTGCATTGGTCAATTGTGTGACTGAATAAAGAACAGACCATAGTATTATGATCTCATTACTTATGAAACAGGCTAATGTGGCATTGTAGTTACAGTTTTGATAGACTGTGCACTGGGCTAGTTAATAAGTTCTAGTTTGAAGCTAAGAGCCAAGATACAGCATTATGTTTAAACGTAGGCCTATGTAAAAAAGATAATATAATGATGGATGAGTCATAAGAATGGTTGAAATCACAGTTTTCTAAGGGCTAAGGCTATATTGTTAGCTGTTGGCTAACAATTTGCTCAGTTTAGCAGCTTAGTTTCAGTTTGGGTTCCAGATTACGTAACTGTGCTATATACAGTTGGACGTTACTAATCCAGTGGCTTGACCTTAATGCTAATTAGCAGATCCCTGCAACAATACCGAAAGTAACTCAACTTTTAAATGGCAAAGAACATGTAAATGGATGCATAGCATATATTTAAGACAAAAATGGAAACAGGATCATTTTGATGATGGTGGATATTTCATAATGCATTGGAGGTAAATGCTGTGCAGATGTTAAAACACATTTTATTACAATTTATTACATATGAAGAATATTTCTGCCTCTTGGTAACTGGGTGTGAGTGGAGCATTATATGGGCAAGAATTAGTAAAGGTCCCACAAACCCGGATCATTCATGTTGTGAGGCTAATGCCCTACCCACTGGGCCACTGTACGGCCCCCAAAAACATCCAAAGGTTTTGTAGCTCTGAGCTGACTGTGACGGTTTTGTAAAACTATTGCACAAATGCAATAGCAATACTTCTTGCAATAAAGATATAGAAAGCCAGAGCTCCCATCGGAGTGACCTTCTGTGGACATCTTTCAAGTCTAATACATTTTGAATGTTGAGGCAAATAATCTGCTGTACTCTTTGTTTTTTTTAGTTTCTCTTTAGTTAATCTGGAACTCCTCTTCATGTCATTTGTCCTTCGATTACCATAAAGCACACGTTGGTCTTTACACATTTGCATTGCGGTATTTAGTCAGTGCAATTGAAATTGAAATATAATATACAGGAATATATTGTGTACCACTTACAAACACAATAGGAAGTCTTTTTCTTTGCAACTTTCCTGTGTCCACAACAACTCTTTCAAACTCTTTAATATCGGTACATACCTTTTTGCCATTGGTCAAGAAATAAAATGAAAATAGGGTTATTAATATTGCCGTCAGCATCCCAGTGTAGGAATTTACAGAGCACAGTAATTGAAGACTGTCTAGTTGAGTGTTTTGAAGGTGGAAAAGCGCCATATAAAGACACTACTGTAGTAATAATAATAATAATGATAATAAAACCAGCCTCTTGTTCTGTGTGCTGTCCTTGATATTGCGGCAAAAGCTCCAACTGTTACATAATCAGTCAAGCCGTGCATGCCAGCTGGTGGAGGTATACTGTACACTCAGCTTTTTAATCCTTGATTTAGCCACGGAAGATACGTCCCTTTCAGAACAGATGTAATATTACTTTTATTATAAAATCTATTCTGTTTTCATGTTTTATGCCAAGGTTTCTGCATAGGAAACCACAGAGGAAGTCACTTTGTGGGCAGTGCACATGTGTTGTCATTGAACACAAGTAGTCGCATGGGTGAAATATTCCTGTTGAAAACCTGATAAGCCTGCTTGTCTGTTTTTCAATCTGCAGGATAAAAGCACTGTGGTGCCATGAAGAAAGAAGTCCATCTCCTGTTTCTGCTCTTTTCGTTGGCCAGTGGAAAAGTTACAGTTGGTAAGTGACAGTGTCTTATCTTCATTATTGAATCAAAAACAAGCATCACAATCATGCCCATTTCTCATGTTGTCATCTTGTTTAACTTTTGATGTTTTATTCTATAGTGCCCTTTGATCTGATGACTTTTCATTTTGATTCATTGTTACATTGCATTCAGGCCTTGGTCCGCCAGGAAAGCCAGTTTTAACTAACTGTCGCTCCCCTGAAAAGGAGACTTTTACATGCTGGTGGAAGCCTGGCTCTGATGGAGGACTGCCTACCACCTATGCTTTGTACTATCTTAAAGACAAGTGAGTGTCATTTACATTTGCCATGATTGATGGTGGTCGGAGGGGCTTATACCACCAGGTGAGGAGTGAATGAATAATGCAGTGTAATGCATGTTTGCATGTCCAAAAAGTATTTTGCCTTCGGGGCTGTTCTGATTTTGGGCGTTAAAAAAATTACATTGAATTGTCCTCCCCGTGTTACCGTGGTTTCTCCAGCTTCCTTGCATGTCTCCAAAGACATGCATGTTTTAGGTAAATTGGCCCTAGTGAGAGAATGTGAGTGAATGGTTGTCTATGTCTCTGTGTTAACCCTGCGAGCTGGTCACTTTCCAGGGTGTACCCCTAAGACCCATTATTACACCCTTATAAATAACATCATGTCATGAGTTGAACAACCAGACTATTCACTAAATTATTGTTTATAAAGAATCCACTACTTATTGTTTTTTATTGATGTTAAACTCATTTAACACAGCATTTAGTGAAATCACTTCTTGGGACTGGTGTTGCGAAACAGCTGTGGCTATAAACACTGATACCTCCATCAGATTACTGTTAATCTATATTTGTTATATCTGTTCTTAGCAAATGAATTATGAATTAATAAATAAAATGTGAGGAGGTTGACATAAGAGTTTGAATAATAGAATAGATGTGCGGGTTATTCATGTTAAGCAACTTTTTAGAATAGGCATAATAAGTACTGGGACGCTAACATCTAACTATGTGTACATACTATACAGCAACCACACACTCTTGTGTACAAAAACACAAGTACTTCAGCGCATAATGGCTGATGATGACCATTAAATGACCACTGTGGTTTAAAATGAGAATATGCCTTTAATATGTAGACCTATTATTTTTTAGATCAGAAAAGCAACTGTCTTTCTTTCTTGTTGCTGGAACAATAGAATGTACAATGTACTCTGTCTCCATGACATCCATCCCTTGTGAAGAAGTGCTCTGGCCAATCACTCCTATGGTAACAGACACGTATGTCCTTGTTGTTACAAAGACATCATCTGCTCAGTTTTAAGATCATAACGCCATAAAGAAAGAAACTGTCTCAAACTCAACAAATGAAATAATCTAACCAGAATACAACTAATACTCAATCAATAACACAATGCTTTCCTTTTGAACAGACACATGTGATATGGTGCTCTTCTCTTTTTTTCAGTTGTGAAAAATTATTTGAATGCCCTGATTATCACACAGCAGGCAAGAACTCCTGTTTCTTTAACAAGAATGAAACATCTATCTGGGTCAACTACAACATTACTGTTGTGGCCACCAATAAAATGGGGAGAACATTTTCTGATCCAGTGGATGTAGATGTTGCCTATATTGGTATGTATAACAATTGTACTACAGTATATATTTAAAAACAAATAGAACCTCTCATTACATAAGAATTCCTTGTGCCGTAGACCACCAGTGATGGCACATACAGGAACTGAAAATTATTCATTGTCTTTATATAATTCATATCTCACATCAAAAGTTAACATATGAGCATGATTTTCTCTCTGCTTTGACTCTTGTGTGTCTTTCCAGTCCAGCCTCACACTCCTGAGAATGTTACCGTGAATGTGATGGAAGACAAGGGCTGGCCCTTCTTGCGCGTATCCTGGGAATCACCTCACAAGGCGGACATCCGCTCAGGTTGGATCACTCTGGTCTATGAGCTCCGGAGCAAGATGGAGGGGCAAGAGGAATGGGAGGTAATGATATTACCAGGGTAATGAAAGCGCTAATGTTTCCCCTGTTAAGTCTTTAATCATATTTTTACCTTGTTTTTGTAGGAACATTTTCCTGGCCAGCAAAAGACATTCAACATATTCAGTGTAAGATCAGGTGGCTCCTACCTTGTTGAGGTGCGCTGCAGACCGGACCATGGCTTTTGGAGTGAATGGAGTCCCACAATCAAAACCAAAATACCTCAATGTGAGACATTAACAAGCTTCTTTTTACAATGTGATATTACAAGACGATATTGTAATGAGCAAAAGTGACTTAATTTACATTTTTATCTTACAGATTTTTGGAAAGAAAGATATCTGTGGATCCTGATTTTAGTTGTCTCCTCCTTGATCTTTCTCATTCTTACATGGATTATTTACATGAAAAGCCAGAGGTAAAGATTCTTTAGATACACAATTTTAAATACACAATTTATACTGCCAGTGTTGCTAACTTATGATTTTTTGTCATATCTGAAGTTTGAAACACTATATTCTACCACCAATTCCTGGTCCTAAAATTAGGGGATTTGATCATCAACGTTTGAAGGTAATATCCACTCAATTAATTAGATGACAAAACAATGATTAATATATATATATATATATATATATATATATATATATATATTTTTTTTTTTCTAAATATTGTAAGAAGAAAAAAAAAAATTTAAACAGTTGTATTATGTTCTTACAGTAGACCGTAAACAAAAATAATACAAATGTATTGTGCCTTTCTCAAGTAAATGTTAGAATATCACTTTAGCCTTTGTTATTTCTGTGTTGGTAGAATGGCAGTTATAAAGATTTGATGACGTTGATGATTCCTGAATTTCCTCCAACCTCCTCATCCAACTACGACGACCGGCTGGTGGAGTACTTAGAGGTATTTGTCACTGGCGAACAAGAGGTATCCATGGAAGAAAGGCAAAGATATGCTGGACCACTACTGCAAATCTGAAAGCTCGACATGCGACAGCGACTCTGGTCACGGCAGTTGCGATAGCCACACTCTGCTGATAGAACAAAGAGACAAATAAAGATGAACTAAACTCGAATTGCAAAGACAGTAGCAAGATCATAGAGCCGAAAATACCCCAAAACAACCAAACGAGAAGATGTTGAGCTACCAAGGCAGCCCTGACACATGCAACGGGCGAATGAAGACATGGCCCTCTGTTTTCATGCCACAATATACATCAAGTGCGATCCCACAAAAGAGCTCCCTGGAAATAGGCAACAAAGCACTGCCTTGCCGATACCTTATTACCGGCTGGTTCTATGTCGTCTCATCTCCATCAACCAAAATGAGACTGTTGGGCCAAGTTACTTGGAATTTAGCCTAAATAAACAAGCAGCTACCTCAAATTCACCTGCAAACTTCAAAGAAATATCCAGACTCACAGCGATGTGAACACTCACCCAAAAGGCCAATGAAATTCTGACTTCGATGAAATCTACACAATATGTGGCGGTGCAGAAAAGTGAATGAGGATATTGTTCTCCTTCAGCCTGTGGAGTCAAGCCCAAACCGTACTGAAGGCTTTCCACATGTGCATGTGCTCCCTAAGCGCAGAGGATTACAGCAGGGTCAAAGGAGTGAACACGCGAGAACATGTTACTGCTGGAAAGTGGCATGAACGTAACAGAGATGGACATGGGTTTTTGTGACAAGACAGACACAATGAAAGAGAGTGGTTACATGTCATCAGCTAATGCTTGGAAACATAAAAATGATATAATGCAAACCACCGCCCCTGCCGATGCAAGTAGAGGAGGAACCACTTGCTGCAAATGGTTATGTTGACACTACCACCATGTTCTCAGTGCCCATGTACTAAGTGCCCAAAGACAGGTCTGGGACAATCAGCGATGTTTTTCATGTCACAAAATACTAAATGTCTAACGTTACGGCTTCACTAAAAGATTGTATTATGTTTTCACAAATAGAAAATGTTCTTTTTCTTTTCACTATACATTTATATATTTTATCATTCTGTGGTTTTTTTTATGTCTTACTCCATAGCATTTTGGCACTATGGTGAAGGGAAAAGATTAAATCGCAACAGTGCAATATTATGTGTGAGAGTAAATGTTTGCCTGCCAAGCAAACAGGCACAGATGACAAAACATTACCTGAAAAGCAATGAATGTGCACAATATCCATGGGTTCCAGTCACATGACTTAGTTGTTGTCACCAACATTCTAAAGATGTACCCGCATGCTGTAGCCTATCTCTGCTGTTAGATGTCATGAAAAACAGCACATAAAAGCACAGACTTTGTGTGCAGGTGAGTGACCGTCTGATCCTAAAATATAACACCTGGATGGTTGGAATTAGGCCTAATTAAAACTGTCTGCAAGTATGGTTAACATTTATTAGCATAGCCACATGTAAACAAGCATTAGCCTGATGCTACCTACCTGAAACAAAGTTTATTTGTAGAGCACAATTCGTACACAAGGCAATTCAGAGAGCTTCACACAACAGGAAAAAAGTGCATTAAAATCACAAAGACATGACAGAAATCACAAAAGCTTAATTTAAGGAAATTTAAAGGTGCCATTTTCAGGCTCTCCGTCAAATAGTTTAAGACATAAAAGAGAAGAGTGCAAATGCACAGCCAAACAAAACAGTTTTTAGCTTAGATTTGAACAATGCCAGAGTAGAGGCCTTTCTCACATCCTCAGGAAGACTGTTCCAGATCTTAGCCGCATAAAACTGAAACGCAGATTCCCCATGTTTAGTCCTGACTCTGGCACCAGCAGGAGGCCGGTCCCTGAGGTCCTCCGAGTCCGAGATGGTTCATATGCAGTACATCTCGGACACTAACATGTCCGAGATGTACATTGGTGCTAGGCCATGGAGAGACTTGTATACAAGCAGAGCTACTTTGAAGTCTATTCTCTGAGCCACAGGGAGCCAGTGCAGAGACCTGAGCACAGGACTAATGTGATCGTACTTCCTGGTTCTAGTCAGGACCCGAGCAGCAGCGTTCTGGATGTACTGCAGCTGTTTTACAGCTCGTTTGGAGAGGCCAGTGAGCAGGCCGTTACAGTAGTCTAATCTACTAGAGACAAACGCATGGCTAAGTCTCTCCCAGTCTGGTTTAGACACTATACTTTTGATTTGGCAATGTTTTTAGATGGTAAAAGGCCTCTGATGTTATTGATTTGACATGGCTCAAGTCTGAGTCCATTATTACCACCAGATTTCTAACTCAGCGCTCAGTCTGGAGTGATTCCTTTAAGTCTACTGGTCCCTCCCGACCACAGTAATCCATTTCTGGTGTCAAACGTGGTTTTGGGGATGTTACAGAAGAGGAATCCTATGTTTTGAGACTTTTTGTCAACACGCATGAGCATGCAGCTTTCATCCTCAAGATGGCAGTAGCAAGGAGTGTGTGACCTCACTTCGGACCCATGAATACAAAATCAATTTAAACTACTTTTAACTTTTTTTTATACTAAGGTGCACTGTATAATTTCTGCTTGTCTCCATTTATATGTTATGCTTAGCTTACATAGAATATTTCACAGTATGTTATGTTGTTGTATGTATCTGCATAATGATGAAAACACCAGGCCAAGTTACAGTCAGGGGTCTTATTTATAAAGGATGTGTACATACTAAATGTTGCGTACGAGACTGTCCATGTTCCTGTGATCTATATAAAGACAATTTTGATAGAAATTAGCCAAAAAAGGTCCCAGAGATTGAAGTTTCAAGAGATGAAGTAGAAAGTGATCTGAGACTAAGAGAGACGAGTCAGCAAGTTTGAGGAAATTAGTTTACCTGCATGTACACATTTTGTACGAATTCTATGTTAAAGTTGTAAAAATGAGGCTCCAGATCTGTGAGAGTCGAACCAGTAAGAATACCTGTTTTTCTTGGTATTCTTAAGCACTAAAAACACCCGTAGTTGAAAACAATACAATGGCATTTCCATGTAGACAAGCAGATGGCATTATCCTCTACCAAAAATGTATGCATCTATCTCTAAATACATCTGATTGATTAAATCGCTTTTATAACCTCATGAGTACTTAATTCTTGATTATTTGTTCACAAATAATAATATAATCTAAAATGATTCATTGTACTATGATGTTTAAGTGCACATTCTATATTGTGCTATATAGCCATATGACAATTGTTATTTTTTTGCCTTATGAATTCATGAAAGATTGCATACACCATCATCCTGTTTGTCCATGCACGTTTGACAATGAAATGAGAACAGTTAAAAAAATTAAAATAAAGCCCAACCTGTGTAATGTTCAAAAGCAGCTGGTCTATGTGGAAGAACACAAGACACCTAAATAAATACTTTATTTACAAAAGTGCCATCTCATTTTAAATCCACTTCATTTTTGCCTAATTTGACTGGTAATAGGCCCAACTGAAGTAGAGCTATGTGCCTATAATATAAAATAGATCTATCCTTTAAAGTTTATATTGTGCACAAATCATAACAAACATTAAAACTGTCGCCAATAGGCTACCTCATACCTACTGCATCCAACATCCAAGGAGCATTGTCACTGCAGAAGCCTATTGTCTATTAAACAAGAGATAGTATGAAGTTTATTTTAAACTGTAGGAAGAATAGACTGGATTAATTGAGGATGTCTAATTAAATAGGCCTAATTACTACGTCAGCTGAACGTGAGTTTTAGCCTGACCCATTTTATCTGGTCAACCAAACAACTAAAGTCTAGATTGTAAATTGTAGCGGAATGGCGTGATAGACCTGGCCCCCTTATCGACAGCGGCCAATCAGAGAGACGCGCTGGGTAGCCTACTTGTGGGCTAAACCTTTGACGTGTGTTTCCTAGCGCCAAATGGAGAAAAACCTGCAAAGAACTGGCTGAAAGCTGCCAATAAGTGAGGTAGTTATGCTCAACAACATGTACAAGGTAACATCTGGGGTCACGGCTCGTGGTGCGCACCGCTGTGGACTAAGTTGGTTGAGATTCTACTCTTCAAGTGGTGAGTTACTATGGTAACTGTGGGACTCTACCTGCCTTTTGGGTCTGCAAAGCTAAACAGGGCTTTTAGGATGCATTAAAACTTTTTCTAGGAAAATATGAAATTAAGTAAGAGTCATTTGCATACTTAGTTGGGATATATTATTTGGAGGTTTGGAATGTGCCTGTTGTGTTTGCCTAATAATTTAGCTATAGACTATTATTCTAGGTGTTGTTTTGAATTGTTGTTTTACCAGCCAAACGGTAAAACGTTCGTGTTCTTTAGTCTTTGTTCTCATTTTAAATGTGAGTGAACTGTTGCATAATTCCTAAAGTCAAAGGTTAACTAGGTTGTGTATTCTGAGATCATCTATGTAAGATTTTCTGACCTACTTCCTTATTATATATATATATATATATATATATATATATATATATATATATATATATATATATATATATATACAGACACTTTTTTCAGGAACATTATGTCAGAAGTCCGCCACCACACATCGACCAGAGATGCCTTCTTGTCATTTTACCCCGGAAGAGTACAAGGTAAAAACATCATCAACATGCTGTAACTGCGTGAGCAAAGATCATTTTTGTTGGATTGTTGTCTGTGTTTATCAAGGGAATGTCAAAAGATCAAATGATGCAGATTCGCAGACAAAACTGTAACCCCATGACCATGAAGGTTACTAGTTATAAAAGACCAGTGTTTATCCATCAAGGACACATGCAGTGGCTGTGGGATGTGGATGGAAAGCGGTACCTGGATCTGTTTGCTGGTGTGGCTACTGTCAGTGTTGGCCACTGTCACCCGTAAGGTTTACTTTAATTTACAGGAATCTAAGGTATGTATGTTATACAAAAAATATGCATCTCTTTTATTTCGATACTTTTACATTCTCACAGAAGGGTGACAGAAGCTGCTGTGAGGCAGTTGAAAACACTGTGGCACACCACAAACATCTATGTATATCCCCCTATTCATGAATATTGTGAAAAACTAGCCTCTTATCTTCCAGATCCTCTCAAGGTGTAGATGTTTGTGTTACTTTAAATATTCCAATGTACAGTGTTCAGCTGTGATAATGTGCAGCATGTTCCCGCAGGTTATATATCTCACCAATAGTGGGTCAGAAGCCAATGATCTTGCAATGCTGATGGCTCGGCTTCATACAGGGAACTTTGACATAATCACGTTTAGGTATGCGTAAATTGTGTTAGTGTATACTGTACAGTACACACAATTAACTGTGTACATTTCTCTGTCTGGTTTCAGAAACTCATACCATGGAGGCAGTCCACAGACTATGGGTCTGACCTCCAATGCAGCTTATAAATATCCTATTCCCAGTGGTTTAGGCTGCACAAATGTATGTTTGCAAGTGCGCCTGCTGATTGTTGCGCTTTACTACACAATGTATTTTAAACTACAGCCAGCTCACATTTACTGTTAAACATATTTTTCTGTGATAATTTTTTAGACAATGTGTCCTGATGTGTTCAGAGGTGTTTGGGGTGGAAGCCACTGCAGGGACTCGCCTGTGCAAACTATCAGAGAGTGCAGCTGTCCACAAGGTACTCAAACATACAGTATTTTGTTGTGTGGGTTTTTTACACTATATGTTTTTTGCTAAACTAATAACACAGTGCATTCAAAAAACACCCCGTTTTAAATATACCCCACAACAATAAAGTGATTGCATTCAATTGTACATTGTTTTTTTTTTTCAGTTTTGCATTCTTGTCTACAGGTTGTTGTGTGGCAAATGAACATTACATTGGTCAGCTAAAAGAAACTTTTGCTACAAGTGTTCCAAGTCGAATTGCAGCTTTCTTTGCCGAGCCTATTCAGGTATGTCATTGTGTCACAAGAATTTACTTTAGGTGGCAGCTCTTAATCTTGTGCTTTTTGTACTTTAATAACTGTTATAAAAAGGGAGTCGGAGGAGCAGTGCAGTATCCCAAAAACTACCTGAAGGAGGCTTACGAACTAGTAAGAGAGAGAGGAGGCGTTTGCATTGCAGATGAGGTAGATGTTCAAGCACTTATTTAGGATTGTTGTGATTATAATTTTTACAGCATTAGTTGAATGTGATTGTGAACAGGTCCAGACTGGGTTTGGTCGTACAGGCAGTCATTTCTGGGGTTTCCAAGGTCATGACGTGATCCCTGATATAGTAACAATGGCAAAGGGGATTGGTAATGGATTTCCTATGGGAGCTGTTGTAACAACACCAGGTAAAATTAAACAATATACAGTAGTAAAAACTTTGATGAGTATTATTGCTGTTTATAAAGGCAACGGAGCTCACAAAGTGCTGAATAAATGGGAAGCGTAACAAAGGCATTGTAATTTGATTGTAATTTGCAAGGTTTTACTACATCAAAAACGGACTAAGAAGGAGCTTGTGCAACCACTAATATTTCTATGAAAGTTATGACAAAGAATTACATTCTATCCATGTTTATCTGAGTGTGGCCTTTGAGGCTCTGTGTGCGAGTGTTTCCCCCTGCTTTACAGACTATGAATGCACCACTTTTGTATCCACTTGTATTATTTGTAAGGGGAAATGGGTGTTGAATTGCTCTATTTTGGTGAACTTTGTGTATATGAAACATTGTATTTGTCACTTTTTTTGTGTAATAGAAATTGCTGCTTCATTGGCTAAGGCTGTCCACTTCAACACATTTGGTGGAAATCCTGTGGCTTGTTCTGTTGCCTCGGCAGTGCTTGACGTAAGACAAGGATTAATCATTGATCTGTTGTTTGTTATTGATTTGAAAAAATAGCATTTGGACTGATGCATGTTTATTTAACAGACTATAACAATAGAAGGCACACAGCACAACAGCCTTGAAGTGGGGACCTATTTGATGACCAAAATGGCTAAACTAAGAGACACATATGAGATCATTGGTGATGTGCGGGGAAAGGGTCTTCAGATTGGTGTAGAGATGGTCAAAGACAAGGTATAGACCTCAATCTACTTATATTTACTTACTTTGTACTTCATATTCTATGTGTTATGGATATAGCATTTAATGTTATGGTGTAATGCAAAGAACAAAGGCATGCCAAATCAAAGTGAAAGCACAATGTGGCAAGCCCATTCTGATTCTTTTATCATCCATCCATCCATCTTCTTCCGCTTATCCGGGGAGGGGTCGCGGGGGCCGCAGTCTAGGCAGGGACTCCCAGACTTCCCGCTCCCGAGACACTTCGTCCAGCTCCTCCGGGGAGATCCCAAGGCGTTCCCAGGCCAGCCGAGAGACATAGTCCCTCCAGCGTGCATCTGTTCCGGGGCCCCGGAATAGGCCCCGGAATAGACCCCGGAATAGACAATAGGCCTTCTGCAGTGACAAAAAGCTCCTTGGATGTTGGATGCAGTAGGTATGAGGCCCCGGGAAGACCCAGGACACGCTGGAGGGACTATTATTTTATCATAGCAACTTAAATAACTTAAATGATCCTGCGCATCCCTTCTTGGATATCTTCTCCAGACACTCACTGGTCCACCACCATGACTGGTTAGTCATGAGTATTAAAGTTATAGACACAATTAAGTTTTCTTTGGCTTATTTTGTCTGCCACCTGTGCTCAGATTGAACCTGCTTTCGTCTGTGTTAAGTAGCTATCATTTTTGTTTTCTACTGTAAATGCAAATTGAGCCAAGAGCCACTAGAGGACAGCAGACCATCAGGTCACCCTCATGAAGTACATTTCTGTGTTGATAATTCTGGAGGGTTCTTGCTGATGGGCTGGACGCTCTACAGATCTTTAAGCTCACCTAGAATAATTAAGATGCAGCTAAACATGAACTTGTCTACTGAAGGGGAAAGGGGGTCTAGTAGCCTCCGCCTGGAAAACCATTGCTGATTGCAATGCAAAGTACATGAACAGCAGAAGAAAATAACCATAACATTTTCCCATAACTCTTAACCGTTTTACTAGAATATTCAAATATATTGTGAATAGAATAAAGATACAAATGGGAGTAAAAATATGAATCATTTAATAATACAAATTATTTTGGGGCTTGACTACGTCAATATTCCGGAAATTTGGTTTGGTTCCAGTATAAATGTAATGTATTTTTACACTTACAGACTAGCCGAAATCCCTTGCCCGTCGATGCAGTAAATGAGATATTTGAAGACATTAAGGACATGGGAGTCCTGATTGGGAAAGGAGGCCTTTTTGGACAGGTATCTTTATTTAGCTGTTTCATAGATTCAAATACCTTTACGGAGTCATACATCTTACACCACTTTGTTCATTTTAGACCTTTCGTATCAAACCTCCTATGTGCATTACATTGGAAGATGCAGATTTTTTCTTGGCTGTTTTTAACGAAGCTCTTTGTAACTACATGGAGAGGAGATAAGTCTAAAGGTTTTCTCAGGACAAATGGCATTTCTTTTTAACATCTCACGCCCTTTTGTCTGTTCTAACAAAGTTTGCTTTAAGAGTCTGTAGCGGTAATGTGTAAGACATTTGTTCTGGTTGTATTTTTAACATGATTTCGAACTCACAAGAGAATTGTTTGATTGAGAGCACTTTTGGACATAGGTTTTGAACTGCAACTATGCACTACTGATATTTTATACTTGCTTAAGGTTTTTGTTTGGCATGAATAGTTTTGAAATGTGATTTCAGATGTCCATTTTTGACAAAGATTTAATGGCTAGTGTAGAAGCTAAGTATCGTTTCCATTCCTTGCTTTTATTGGCAAACGCAAATGTGTATATTTGCTCAGTTTGATCTTTTATGCACAGCAATTGTAAATGTGTTCTCTAACTTTATATCATAATAAATCAGAACTTTTTTATTGCACCTGTGGTATGTGGCTTCTTCTAACCAATTATATTATGAAGTTAAGAAAACACCTGGGAATTGAGCACAGTATATACTTCTACATTGACTATTATTCTTATTGATGATATGACATTGGCCTACATTTATATTTAATTGATAAAATATGAAATCATAAACTATACTTTATATCAATTCTCTGTTGCGAAAGAGGATCTGAGCATAAAGTATGGCCAAGACAACAGGATATAAGATTAACAGAAGTGGGGGGCTGGGGGTGGGGAACAACAATAAAAAACAGACGCATGCGTAAGAGAACAAAGGTTAACAGCAGTAGAGGATAAACCATTTTCCTGTTACCACGGCCATCTCCGTCTGCCACACAAATCACTACTGCACTGACAAACATTAGTATGTATGATCAAAACAACTACCTGCGTCAGAGACCATGCTCTTGTGTTCTTCCTGATGTCATTTTTAAATGTTTCTATCTTTTAATGCTTTTCAGAACAGTCTACCACCCGTAAATTTCCAGCAGAGGTAGTTGAAGAGGGTGAGGTGGTTTATATTCCAAAAATCTATGTTCAATGTGTGCAGAAATGGCTCTTCAACTTCAAGATATGTCAATACGTTCAAGGCTTATCAATCTTTATAATTGTTTAGTATTCATAATGTATTTTCATTTTGTGAACCACATTCAAGCATCCGGATTAAGTGTAGCCATTCCTTAGTTGATGAAAGGTATTTATTGAACATAATAACTTCCATAAACCATGTCATTTACAAAGTCTACTGCCATTTAAAATCTTTAGGCAAATCAGTTATACATTTTGGTGAATTTGAGTTCATTTCAAGTCATTTTTATTCCAGGTTCTACTGGAATAAAATAACACCATTTAAGTCTTTAAACTTTTACTATCCGGTTGTTGTGCAGCGAATGCGCACGAACACACACGGAAATCAGAATATCATGAAAAATGGCAATTTTTTTTCCCAGTCATTTCAAAAAGTCAAACCTGGATATAATAGATTCCTCACACAGAGTGAAATATTTCAAGCCTTTATTTTGTAAATGTTTTATAATTATGGATTACAGACAATAAAACCTAAAATTCAGTATCTCACAATCTGATGAGCTAATGAATTCAAAACACCTGTAAAGGTTTCCGGAACCTTTAAATCAGGGGTCCCCAAACTTTTTCCTGTAAGGGCCACATAACTTTTCCCTTCTCTGATGGGGGGCCAGGGTCAGTTTGAACCAGAAAAAAGTGTGACGATCGCAGGGGTGCCTAAATGTAAACATGCATCTTGTTTTCCAGAAAGCCACATATAACCAAATATGAATAACCCTTTCCGAGATCAAATAACCCTCTCTGGGTTCTTCACAGAAAAAAATAATTCAGGAAATATATAATAACACTATTCATGAAATCAATGGAGTCAGACTAAGCACAGACAAATCCTAGACATGGGATACAAATGTCGCATTCCTCGTGTCAAGCCACTTCTGAACAATAGACCACGTCAGAAGTGTTTTACCTGGGTTGTGGAGAAAATGAGCTGGGCTGTGCTCTGTGGTCCAAAGTCTTTTCAGATGAAAGTGCATTTTGCATGTCATTTGGAAATAAAGGTCCAAGAGTCTGGAGGAAGAGTGGAGAGGCACATAATCCATGTTGCTTGATGTCTAGAGTGAAGTTTCCAGTCTGTGATGATTTGGGCGGCCCTGTCATCTACTGGTGTTGGTTCACAGTTTTCTGAAGTCCACAGTCAACGCAGCAATTTACCAGGAAATTTGAGAGCACTTCATGCTTCTTTCTTTATGGAGATGCTCATTTTCTTTTCCAGCAGGACTTGGCACCTGACCACATGGCGAAAAGTACCAAAAGGTGGTTCAGTGACATGGTGTTACTGTGCTTGATTCTCCTGACCTAAAGCCCATAGGGAAACACGGCAGATGACCCGAAAGCCGTTATTAAAGCAACCTGGGCTTCCATTACACCTGAGCAGTGCCGCAGGTTGATTGCGTCCATGTCATGGCACATTGGGGCAGTAATTTGTGCAAAAGAAGGCCCAACCAAGTATTGAGTGGATAGAATTAAACTTGTTTTTTTAGAAGACTGAATTTTTTTTTAATTGATCTTATGTAACATTCTAATTTTATGAGATAATGAATTTTGCGTTTTATTGTCAATAATCCACACTTCACAAATTAATGCCTTGAAATATTTCACTAGGTATAATTAATCAATACTATATCCAGGTTTGAAATATTGGCATTTTTCATGAGCGTCGTTGTACTGAGTTACTGAGTTGTACTTTAGTGCGCGCGCGCATGTGTACACATTACACATTTGTACTAAGAACACAACGAGAAAGATGCATGGCTCGCAATATGAATTGGAAAACCTTTAGAAATGTAATATAGACTCGTCGTCACAACTCACTTTATTGAGTCCTGTACATGCAAAAGGAGGCTGTTCATCCTGTTCAGTGTCCTGTAAGTTGAGATGGTAGTTTTATTGGTGGGGTCCATTAAAAATACAGGTTCTACTGCAGTGGCTCTTTGAAGAACAGTTGCATAGCACAAAGATGGTGGGAGGGTGTTATCGGTTTTTCCTCTTGTCTTTCTTGGTTTTGCCTGAGGAAGTGTGAACAGCTTTCTGGGATAGCGCCATCGCATGGCCACTGATTCTAAGATGGTCAAATAATTTGTTTCGTGTTGGAAAGTCATTGTTACAGGTCTCACAGCGGAGGTTTACTTCTTTCTGCAGATAGAATGAAAATGAGAAAATATTGCATACTTGTTATCGATAGTAAAGTACAGATTAAAAGCTAAAACTGTCAGCTGACAAACGGACATGTGAAGATTGTCTTTTTTTTAGCTTTCGTAATAAACAGAATACTTTACAAATATACTTTACAAAATGTACTGTAGATTTACAAACCTCTCCATTCTGTTCTCCATTTTGTGCCGTCACAGGTTTTGTTTTATCTTTGAAAACGCCTTGTTTTGCTTTAGTTTTTGCAGAACTGCAATGGACAATATACTTTGAATTAAAAGGTATATATTTTACATTGCATATATACATTCATTTTAATAAGCATGTTGGGAAATAATGAGCTTCGTACCCTTGAATTTAATAGTTTCTAAAAGCTCAACATTGATTTATACATTTAAAGATAATAATGAATAAATTAATTCAAGTTCAATTCCCGCTTTGCTCACTTAAAAATTGATATTTGGTATGTTTGTACAAAGAGCTATGAAAAGAAACTATTTCAAAAAGATACAAAATACATTGAAACTACAGTTTTTGGCTAAATTGATAAATGTTACAAACCTTACTCATATCAAATCATATTAGACACAGAAAGATTTTCACCCTCAATTTTAAACTTACAATTTCCCAATAAGAGAGAAGTGTCTAACCTCTTGGCCTCAGTGGCCTCCGGTTCTCTCCCCTCTTCTGACTCTGTGGGTTCTTCCGTTTCTTCAGGGGCTTTGACACAGTTTGAGATGGTCATCTCGGCCAGGACATCTTCCTCTGGAATACTCTGCATTTTTTTTAAAAAAGTGTCAACTAATACAATGTCTTGTTAGTCAATATAATGTACACACTACATACATGGGTTGCTTTCTGTAGCTTCTTTTTTCTCTTCTGCTTTTTGGACAGTCTTTTGGGAAGAAAAATAAATGAGTCATAATGCAATCATTTGACAATCATTTCATTTCATCATTACAGCATACTTTTGCTTGGGTTTATCTTCATCCTCCTCCTCCTCCTCATCATCCTCATTTTTCTCTCCCCGTTCTTCTTCATCCAGCCTCTTGTCGAGTGACTCATCTTCCTCCTCCAACTTTTGCCTTAGCAATGCCACCATCTCCCGATGCTTTTTGGATTTTTCATGGTTCATCTTACTGCAGGTAGAAAGAAAGATGTCAGCGCAATCTTTGTGGTCTTCAGCCACAAATACATTCAAGGCTCATGCATATCGGCTTCCATTTCTTCATGTTAAATTATTATAATTTTTTATTTTATTTATTGTTGTTTGGTCAAAAACAAAAACAAAAAGTGCTCTAGATCCAAGCACATAACAAGATAACAAATGTGTTATTTGACCAGGTGTAGGCAGAAGCCAAGGCTGATTATGCCTACCCTTCTCTCCAACTCTCACGTTGGTGGACATTTGTCATATTGTAGTGCGCCAGCGGACAATTCATCAACAAAAACAAAACTACAAAATACTGGACCGGATACTCCCAAGTACCAGCCACAAGCACTAAAATTTTCACAACAAAATGCATTTTTATTCTGCAAAATATTTTTCTATAATTATTTTCTTAAAGATACTTTTAAACTGAAATAAAGAAGTGGCTTTTTTTAATTCATCGCAACAGCTGTTCCATAATATAACTCCTTTACTTGATAAACAATGTTCCCTCAGCGTCGTTCTCCAGCGGTCGTTCTCACATAAGGTCAGTCAAACATACACGTTCCCCTTAAATTATATTTACTTTCTCTCTGGGTAAACTTTGTCTTCAATGATAAAGGGATTTGATTATATTTGACTAAATACATAAACTTAGAAGTATACAGATCTACCAAGTCATAAAACTTTAAACGCTTTGATTGTAATGAACAATGGGTTACTAGGCGAATTATAAGGTCCATGATTGATCAGTCTAATAACCTTTTTTGTAGTATGAAAATTGGTTTGGTTCTAGTTTTTTGTATGTGTTTCCCCAAATTTCAATACCATATGTCAAGTATGGTGTTATGAGAGAAGAATAAAGTAAATATTAAGCATTTTTATTCAAAATATAACTTTAATTTGTATAAGACTGCAATAGTCTTTGATATTTTCTTCTGTACATTTTGTATATGTGCTTTCCATGTCATTTTGCTATGTATGATCACTCCAAGAAACTTAATATAACTGACTCTTTCAATTTCATAGCTATTTATTTTAATCTTTATATCATTCTCTAGATGTTTGTTACTGAACACCATACATTTTGTTTTGTTCAAATTCAATGGTAATTTATTCAAAGCGAACCAATTGTTTAGTTTATGCAGTTCTCTCTCCATCACCTTCACCAGCTCACTAAGATTTTGACCAGAGCGGTAAACTGTGGTATCGTCTGCAAAACACAAAATTAAGAACATCAGATACTTTATGAATATCATTTATATTTATATATATAATATAAATAATTTCGGGCCCCAAAACCGAGCCTTGTGGCACCCCACAACTAATTCTCTGCCAACTAGACTCTACTCCTTTTAGATGAACATATTGGAATCTAAATGATAAGTAATTTTTTAACTAAGAATTTACTTTTCCCCTAAAGCCATATTTTTCCAATTTTTGTAGTAAGATTGTTGTGGTCAATAGTATCAAATGCATTCCGTAAATCCAAAAATAAACCTACTGTATGGAGTTTTTGATCCAATGATTGGGAAATATTTTCAACCAGATTTACAACTGCCATTGTTGTGGACCTGTGTGCTCTAAAACCAAACTGATAATCATTTAATATATTGTTTACTTCAACATAATTATCTAATCTTTTAACAAACAATTTCTCTAATATTTTTGAAAATTGGGAAAGTAAAGAAATCGATAATTACAAGTCAGATGTTTGTCACTGCCTTTGTGCAAGGGAATAACTTTTGCTATTTTCATTTGGTTTGGAACAATTCCTGTTTTAAAAGATTGATTACAGATAAAAAGTAAATGGGTGGACAATATATTCAATGATATTTTTGACTATATACATATCAAACCCATTATTATCAGTTGATTTTTTGTTTTTACAGCTCTTCACAATTTTCAATACTTCATTTTCATTAAATTAATGTGCAAATGCTGTCAGTTTCCATGCCTTTGTCTCAGATTGGGTTTTTTCACCAAGCAAAACAATGGCTTCAGTTGATGGAGAAATTAAATGAATGTGATTAGAAAAGTATTTAACCTTTGCATGGTTTGCTGTAATACATTGGATTTTTTTAGCACCTTACATGGCCACATCAGGTCATGGCCATTGTCCAGTACTCACGCTTTATCTGATTTGAAGGATTTATCACAGGCTAGACAGTACAAGTCAAAGTCATCAAGGGTGAGCTCATCATAATCAATCTCCTCAGCATCTGTGTATGCAAGTAGAATAAGACAGAAAATAATCCATTACAGTCAGTACTGTACATTTTGTTTTATCTAACCACTAATAAGCATTGTGTTGCAATATTAAAAATAACAACCACTTTTTTTTTTCCCCAGAGTAACAAGTTTGATTTCATTGGAAGTAAGGAAACTAGAAACTGACCAAGACTCTACTACGCAATGCTATGCCAGATGCTTCATTTTTCGATTCATTTTTTTTCAGAATGCTAAAGGGCTACTCTTCAGGGCCAGGACAGAGTCATTCAGTAAATGGTTAATTATATAATCTGATGACAAACTGCTTGTAAGGCTGGAGTAGAGCTTTCAGCAGCCCAAAATATTCACCAAATTTGTCAGAAAATGTGCCAACAGGATCATTTTTAGAGGGCCGTGGCAAGAGTCAGAATTTGTAAACAAACAGAATATGTGGAGAACTGGTGATCAGAAAAACAGTTAGAAAGCCTCAACGACACAAATAAATAAGAGCGGTCAATAATATCATTTGGGGATTTGCAAAACCTCGTCAACAATAATAATAATAATAATAATAATTTTAAAAAACCATTTGGCAGCAGCAATGCAAAATAAAATGAGTATGAATAGTTTGGGACATTTTAGATGAAAACAAAAATGTTTTCTTTGCTAATTACTCATGTACTGATGTCTTTATGGCAAAACTGTTACGGTTTATTACTGGGCACCTTTCTCTTGTGCATCCAAATCCAGCTCTTCCTCCTCACTCTCAGACGCATCTCCAAACTCCTCTCCGTACTCGGCCTCGATCTGCTGCAATTCTTTCTCCAGTTCGGACATGGCTGCCCAACTCTGCTCCTTGTATTCTTCTGCCAGTCTTTGATAAAATGTGTTAAATTAAACACATTAAACCCAATAAATATCACAGTTTAAAACAATCCAATCATCGACTGCTACTCACTTGGCTTGGTCGAGTTTCTGCTTACGTCGCAGCTCCTCCACCTTCTTATTCTTCTCTGCATTTTGTTCTTCGACCAGTTTTCTGTGAGCCTGCACGCGCCGGTCACGCTTCCGCACAAAGGCCACCAGTTGGCGCACCAGCTCATTACGCTCCTTTCTAGCTTTTTCCCTGGTCTTCTTGTTCTCCTTCTCCATAGCCCTTTTTTCCCAGCGGTTGGATGCCTGCCTTGTATCATACTCTTCTTTCCAGGCAAAGTTTTTTCGAGTGCAAAAACTCTGCCAGTAAGCATAAAATATGTGTACAACCTGGAAAGAAAAATACTTAATTTTTATTACGCCACCACATAATAACTTGAAAAACAAAATAAAAATAAACTTGCTTACAGAATCATAGTCACTCTGAGAACCTCCAAAAGCAGGAAATGCATCATCCACATCTTCTTCCTCCACTTTGGTCTGCTCCATCTCCTCTTTTACAATGAGCTCAAATAGATTCCTATAAACTGTGTAAAAGCCCTAGAATACACAAGAAACCCCATCATTGTATCATTAGAGGAGATATATAAAAATAATATGCATTTGAAACAGATTACAGAATCAATAAAACGCCAAATTGCTTTTACACGTCATACCTTTTCATCATCTCCATAGCCAGAGTAACAAGTGACAGTGAAGTATTGAAGCAAGTCAATGCTGTCGTCCTCATAATCTCCACTCAGACCACCTTTAAGCAAGGCTTCTCTGTGATTGTCGTACCTTAGGTAAATATGCATATTAGGAAAGTATAAACATTTAATAAAAACATGCGACAAGTTATCCTCCTCAAATGCCTGACTGAAATGAGCCCCAATTCAAACTGAAGCTGTTCCTTTTGGAGTACAAGCAAATTTCTTGACTTTTTGTGAAGCTGAGACTCTGCAGGTTTTGGCCTCTGATGTCTGATTTACTAGAATTATAAGTGGAAAAATCAGGTAATCTTAAGTAAATATGAAGCGATAGAGAAGCTGCAGTTTGGAGGAATTGACTGATTTGACATTAGTTTTGGTATTTCTTGCATTTGAACTATTTCAATTTCACCAAAAATATGTCATATTGATACATCAATAGTTATAGCTTTTTATATCTAACATGGCCAGCAGCTTGACAGCTCCCTTTCATCAGATGGTTGACGAAAAAGAATAAATGAAGAAAGAACCAAGCCGCATCTTATATTTGTACACACCAGGCTCTCTCTTGTGGGTCACTGAGCACGTCATACGCAGCCTGGATCAACTTGAACTGTTCCGCCGCTTCGTCGGCATTGTCCAAGTTCTTATCTGAGGGATTAAACAAATTACACAAATACAATTCACCCCAAAACACATCAGCAGCCGCAGACTCCTCATGGATCCATTCCTTTCTTACCTGGATGCCACTTCAACGCTAATTTGCGATAGGTTTTCTTCAGATCACCATCTCCGGCATCACGTTTGACACCAAGAACTTCATAGTGGCACCTCATTGTTGTAGAGAAATTATGAACCGATATGTCGATTAAATAAATAAGTGATAAATAAAAACAGTAGCTCACATCAGTTAAGATGCAATTGAAGTGACGCTACAACAAGTAAACTGCATCTTAACATGTCTAAAGCTATAGTTTGGTGTTTAGGCTTGATCACAACAGTTAAAGATAATAGCAGTGTTTTTGTCCTAAATGTAAGAGCTGCCGGACTCCATTCTGTGCATCGGACACGTGATGCTTACTTCTCATCTCGCCGGTTTTGCAGCAGACGTATTGCGCAGTGCTTCCCCCTGGAGGTTCGGATGAAGAGCAAGAGTGACGTTTAGGAAACTCCCTCGTTGGCGAGTTACAGTTTGTTATTTTAAAATATTTTTATGTGGTGATTTCCTAAATCTATTGCTTCCAGTTGTGGGTGCTGAACTGAGATTGTATCGGTTTGGAAAATGAAAATAGAGTGGAGTTGTGGTGCGCTCTAGTGGTGAAAAAACAAAGTGACAGGTTTAAACACAAAAAAGGTCAAATTGCTACTTTGACGATAAAGCCCGAAGTAATAGCGGGAATCACAAAAAATATCTACACACACCCAAACACAGACACAGACACACAGACACACAGACACACAGACCTACAACTACAGTAGGTGGCGGTAAATGCACCTTTTCAGTTGGCTATTCTCCATTAAAAGCAGCACAACAACTACAAAAAACGCGACCCGTGAAACGGTCCAAAAAACGTTAATTATCTTCTAGAACTGTTTTTTCAGACTGACACTAAATTCATAGTTTGTAGACAAACTCTGCAATGAAAACTAATGGAGCAATTTTTTGACATGTCATTCTGAAAAAAACTACAAAACCAACAAACAACAAAATGAATACTACCATGATCATTGTTGTTGTTGTTGTTGTTGTTGTTGCTTTTCAAAATCTGCACGGGCGTGAACTATCAGAAATAAATCAGATCACTCACATCAGTAGATGTTTATATGTCATTGCCATAATTTGATAACTCCAGAAATCAGTTTGTGGAGATGCTTCTCTTATTTTTTTCTTTTTCGAAGATTTTACATATAACCAAACTCTGCAACATTACTTCCACGGCACAAGGGGCGCCCTATCCCCAGTCCACCATGCGCTTCTTTTCTTCTCCACTTCTCGATAAACACTGGACTCAACATGGCGGCGTTCAAGAGGAAACGTGGGGCACAAGGTTCTGCTCCGAAAAAAGTAAAGAAAGTAAAATTTGTGGCCGATGAAGACGAAGCACAGGCTGAAATCAGCCCAAAGAACAATGAAGTTACAGTGCCTACCCCCGTGTCTATGGTAATGCTTCCTTCATGTTATGATCAGATGTAGCTACAGGGACGAGTGTTGTTTTCCCCCATATTCCTGTAAACCTACTGTGTAAACAATGAACACTGTTTAACGAGGATTAGATGTACTGTTATAATCATGATTGCTTTTTTACAGGGAAAGTGGACCAACAAGGAAAGGGTTTTGATTTTCTCTTCAAGGGGTGTCAACTTCAGGACAAGGCACCTGATGCAGGATCTTAGGACTTTAATGCCTCATTCCAAAGCAGGTAAATGTTCCTCAATATGTTTACTTTTATGCGTTCCTGGTCAGCAGATGAAATTAAGTAATATTGTGTATGCAGATACAAAAATGGACAGAAAGGACAAACTGTTTGTAATCAACGAGGTGAGTTTATGTCCAATTTTACATGGAATTATAATCATGTTCTACATCTTATCCACTGCTTTATTATATAATGTGAATGTTTTTTCGAATTCGTTTCCTAGGTGTGTGAAATCAAAAACTGCAACAAGTGTCTATTTTTTGAGGCAAAGAAAAAGCAAGATCTCTATTTGTGGTATGTCCAATTCTGCCGTTTTACGTTTGATTATTCCAATAAGACCCAACATTTCTTCATCTGTCTGTTTCATCTGCAGGGTTTCTAACAGTCCACATGGGCCTTCTGCTAAATTTCTTGTTCAGAATAGTAAGTTGCTTTAGTTGTGGTGTTTGTGGGAGTCGTCTCACTGTGAATACATTTATGAACGTCTTTATTCTCCATTAGTTCACACTCTGGCAGAACTCAAAATGACCGGTAACTGTCTAAAAGGATCTCGGCCGTTGCTGTCTTTCGATCCTGTAAGAAATGTTGTTCATGATGTTGAATTTGTAATATTTTATTTTTTGCATTGACATATTTGTGTCATTTTTACAGAAATTTGACAGGGAGCCCCACTATGCATTACTGAAGGAGCTCTTTATACAGGTGATGCTCCTTTTGATATACAAGAGTTTTGAGGGTTTTTTTAAAATTTGTATTAATATCAGGATTTAAATTTTCCAGACATTCTCTACTCCTCGGTACCATCCTAAGAGTCAGCCTTTCGTGGACCACGTCATCACATTTACCATTGCAGATAACAGGATCTGGTTTAGGAACTATCAGGTAAGAAACTGCATAATAAATAATAATAAATCTTAAATTGTAATTTCTTTTGTGTTTTTGGTATCCAGATTATTGAGGAGGATGCTTCTCTGGTGGAAATAGGCCCTCGGTTTGTTCTGAACCTAATTAAGATCTTTCAGGGAAGTTTTGGAGGACCCACTCTTTTTGAAAATGAAAACTTCCAATCTCCTAATATGGTAAAAGCCGACAAAGTCAATTTATTTTTTCCATGGGAAACGTCTGTGGGTAAACCTTGTCGTCTTATGCATTTGTAGCACCGAAGACAGTTGCGCCTGGCATCAGCTGCCAAGGTCCGTGAAAAGCAGATGGTTAAAGAACTCCAGAAAATTAAGAGGACTGAAGCAAAGGAGGATGTTACTAATGATGTTACAGCAGATGTGTTTGTTACACCAGCTGATGACAAGCCAGTTCAAATAGAGTCAGAACCGCCTCAACCCAAGGCTGTTAAGAAGAACAAACAGAAAGCCTTTAAGAGACAGAGAATGCAGATGGCTCGCAGGTAAAAAAAAAAAAAAACAAATCTGCTGCTTTACTGTGGACTAGTCGTATTTCTTGAATGGAAATAAGATGATTAATCTCTCTATAGCCTGTCTTTTGATAATAAAATAAACTTTATGAAACATGACTCTATTGATGTGTAAATTTAAACAAGGACATGGTGAAAAGATTTTTATTTAAATATATTTCAGTACAAAATTGCACCACCTTCATCTTCAACACATTTTCTAAACTATGCTATATGCAACAATATAAATTGGTAGTCATTCAAATGTTTGCAATTTGAATCGGATAGTGGCTGGCCTGGCACATCAAGTGGACGCATCATTGACACGAAATCGAACAAGTCCAGACAAAGGTGCCTTGTATTCATGAAGCACCTTTCAAGATACTCAAAGCGCTTTACATTGTAACATCCTTTCACTCTTCACACTCCAGCTGCCCTAGTTTAAACTGCTCAAATCTAGGTGTGTGAATTGGCATCTCTGCTATCACAACCACTCACACCACATTCATAGACACAAGTAGGTGAACTTTATGAGAGTAAATTATGCTATTCCAATTGTCAATTCTTTATCTTTCTTCAACCTCCTCATCTGGACAACAGTAGTACTCTACAAAGCAGATTTGTCCATCATCGTTCCTGACCAGGTACTGCAGAGACAGGAAGCCCCTGTTGTCCGTCCTCACTGACACTTTACAAGACAATGCCAGGGCCTTGGTTGATGGTTTTAACAAAGACATTTTGTACCTGTGGACATAACATAGGCAATAGAAATAGATTCAAAAATAACAGATGCAAATCTAAATGTATAAAAGTATAGTTGCACCTATTGGTCTGTGTCTGTGTGCACTGAAACAACTCCATCATGTCCGAGTCTTTGGGATAATCATAATGTGCATTTCCTGAGTTCCCAAATGTGGACAATCTAGTTAATTGTGGAAAATACACAATATAATTAAGTAGACAACATAAATTATTATAGTAATACATTCTAAAAATGTTTAAATGTTAACAGACCGAAAATATGGCTGTGTCGGTGACATGGTTATTTGTAACACTTCACTTGTCATGTCTAGTTCAGAGAATGCTTCCTTCAAACTTTCTGACTGCAGGATCACCTTAAACGTTGATATTAAATGGATCACTCATTGCTGTGTATGTTATGGGAAGCAAGAAGTTGGATGCACAGACTTACTTTGTTGGTAACATTACTGCTGCAAAATTCAAAGTCAATCGGTTCCTCTGGCTCTTGAGTGTTTATCTTACATACAGTGACCACTCCTCCTTCCTCAAGAAACAAAGTTAAAGGGTATCCATAGCCTACATAGCACATCCGCAGCGCTGTTGAGACTCCTGCAACATCATTACCACATTGTGTATAAAAATTAACGCACGTAAATGTACTTTGCAGCGTGTCTGTGTAACTGGCCTGGCACAGTGCTTCCTCCAAAAATGTTAAGGCAATCTAGCAGAACAGTGAGATTAACCTGAAATCCCACCAAATCGTCTTTGATTGTAAACTCTTGGAAAATCTCAGCCTGGGAAATACAACACTAGATCATTATGCTCCAAATCATACAACTTGCTATAACTGATGGCCTTTCAAACACACCTGGATGAAGGCATTAGCTTGCAAACATTTAGAGTCCTCTACGGTGACTTTAAGTCCATTTGGAGTGGCACTGAAGATGGCATGATCTTTAAACGCAATGGCTTTCAGGATGTTGGACAAATTGCGGGCATTATCCAATGTAGCAACCAACACGTAGACTTCATCATCGGCCTGAGATTGAGTTGACAGGGGCATATTCAGTCTGCAAATAAAACATAGAAGGGATTAATTTAATTATAAAAATGGCAAATAAATGAATTATTAAAGCAAAGTTTTCGTTTCTAACGCATTTGTTTCTGCAAATTAAACGAGACATGATCTTATTGAGATTTATGATTTCCTTCTGAACTATTGATCAACGCGTATTCAAATGTATTCCTCCATTATCTACCACGTCTTGGCCACTTACGGTCATTTATTTCACCGGGAAACGCAGTGATGTTTTGAGATTAGCGCCGCACGCAAACAACATGACATGCTACAACTTCCGTATCATGCAGAAGCTGCCACTGCGCATGCCCAGAAAGCTGTTAGCCGGAACGGACTGAAACGCGTTTAAAGACCTGTTTTGTTGTTTCTGAATCTATTGAGTACTCTGCTTTTGTGTCGGTAAGATATACATTGTTAAATAAATTAAACAATTGCCATATTGATCTAAGATAATCGGATCTCGTCGTCTCTCCACTCGATTTGGCTAATGACGCATAGTGTTAGCAGTATCTGGTAATAATAACAATAACCTATAAACCTAAACTATAAAGAGTTAGAATAATAAAACTAAACGCATAATGTGGTATAATAATGGTTATGTGGGTTTCACTTTTCTTTTACTTGTTAATCGATGTTTTTCCCGATTACCCTAGGTCCTTTTCCTTACAGCCATGGTGTGCATTCCCTGCATTGTGATTCCTGTCTTACTGTGGGTCTACAAGAGGTTCCTGGAGCCCTTCATCTACCCCTTCATTTCCCCTATTATTAATAAGTTTTGGCCCAAACGGGCTGTCCAAGAAACAGCCACAAGTGACAATATTCAAAACCAGCCCAAAGGGTCTTGTAAGGTAGGTAAAATACAAATGAAGCATATATGGATTAAAGGAACAACAAATAGGCACTTATTTTGAAAAGTATTTGTGTTCTCTGAATACTGGAATACTTTAACTTTAAGTTGCATTATGGTGTGATATGCGACATAAGAATTAAACAAGTTTATGTTTGTGGCATCCATTTGTTACATGTACAGTATGTATCACTAATTGGAGAAGGGAAAATAACATGCACGTAGCACACGAGCAGTGTATTCTTTTTAAAAATTCTGATTCTGAAATTGAAAGTGCCTGATCTACGCACTGCAATGTATTCCTCCACCTCAGCTGGCTCCTCTCGAGGTGGAGGAGCAGCGGCTCTACTCCGAGCTCCTCCCGTGTGACTGAGCTCCTCACTCTATCTCTAAGGGAGCGCCCAGCCACCCTGCGGAGGAAACTCATTTCAACCGCTTGTATCCACGATCTTGTCCTTTCGGTCATTACCCAAAGCTCATGACCATAGGTGAGGGTAGGAACGTAGATTGACCGGTAAATAGAGAGCTTTATCTTTCGACTCAGCTCCTTCTTTACCACAACAGTCCGATGCAGCGACCGCATCACCGCAGACGCTGCACCGATCCACCTGTCAATCTCACACTCCATCCTACCCTCACTCGTGAACAAGACCCCAAGATACTTGAACTCCTCCACTTGGGGCAAAGACTCCCCACCCACCCGGAGAGGGCAAGCCACCTTTTTGAGAACCATGGCCTCAGATTTGGAGGTGCTGATTCTCATCCCAGCTGCTTCACACTCGGCTGCAAACCGTCCCAGTGCATGTTGTAGGTCCAGGTTTGATGGAGCCATCAGGACAACATCATCTGCAAACAGCAGAGATGAGAGCCTGTGGTCCCCAAACCGGACACCCTCCGACCCCTGACTGCGCCTAGAAATTCTGTCCATAAAAACAATGAACAGAACCGGTGACAAAGGGAAGCCCTGATGGAGTCCAACACGCACTGGGAACAGGTCTGACTTACTGCCGGCAATGCGAACACAGCTCCTGCTCCAGTCATACAGGGACCGGACAGCCCTGAGCAAAGGGCCCCGGACCCCGCACTCCCGCAGCACCCCCCAAGGGACACCCCGTGGGACACGGTCGAAAGCCTTCTTCAGATCCACAAAGCACATGTGGACTGGCAAACTCCCATGAACCCTTGAGCACCCGATGGAGAGTATAGAGCTGTTTCGGTGTTCCACGACCAGGACGAAAACCACTCTGCTCCTCCTGAATCCGAGGTTCGACTATCAGTCGGATTCTCCTCTCCAGTACCCTGGAACAGACCTTACCGGGAAGGCTGAGGAGTGTGATCCCTCTGTAGTTGGAACACACCCTCTG